>JAFFST010049775.1:57470-85812 GCA_022414735.1 Noturus placidus
ATCCTCAACTTTATTAAGCTGCTGTCTGTCCTCTGGCTTTGCTGAAACATACAGCTGTGTATCATCAGCATAACAGTGGAAACTAATTCCATGTTTACGAATAATTTGACCTAGAGGTAGCATATATAAGGTAAATAGTAGTGGGCCTAAAACAGAACCTTGTGGAACACCAAAATTAACCTTGCTACGAGTGGAGAACTCTCCATTTACATCTACAAACTGATATCGCTCGGTAAGATAAGACCTGAGCCAGGAGAGGACTGTTCCCTTAATGCCAACAACATTCTCTAATCTATCAAGGAGAATAGTATGATCTATAGTATCAAAAGCTGCACTAAGGTCGAGTAACACAAGTAACGAGACGCAACCCTGATCAGAGGCCAGTAGAAGGTCATCCACTACTTTAACCAACGCTGTCTCTGTGCTATGATGAGGTCTAAATCCTGACTGATACATTTCATGAATATTGTTCCTATGTAAGTATGAGCATAACTGATCTGCTACAACTTTCTCTAAGATCTTGGAGATGAAAGGGAGATTTGATATTGGTCTATAGCTGGACAGTTGAGCAGGGTCAAGGTCAGGTGAAGCAACTGCCATTATGATAACTGTAATTCTATCTACATTTCATATAGGTGAAAGCAGCTGAGATTCATTTTAATGTATTTATCAACAAAAGAGGAGAAACAATAATATCAAGTAGCTCCAGACATGTTAATTACACTGTCTGGTTGTAATATTTATGTTTCAACATTAATTCAGTGACAGCTCTTATTTACAGTAGTTAGTAGATATCTCACTCTTTGTAAGGAAAACTGCTTTTGGGCTTTTAGCTTTTACAATTCTACCCTCAACTAATGATCATGGCCCTTTTTCAGTGTCCAGGATGTTTATTTATGGACTGTCCTGTGCAGTTGTGCTACTTCAGTAGAATGCATGGAATGCTAAAGACCCTCCCTTCTCTCTGACCAAGCAACTTGTAGACAAACAGTGCAGGCGTCTGGCTGTAGAAATGATGCACTGTTCACCCACCTCTGATCCCACTGCAGGGTATTCTGGGTGAATCAGAAGAATGCCAGAAACAAGGGGAAAAGTGGGTGGGGTCCATGTTCTCTCTGTTAGCATTCATTAATTTAATAAAAAACTTTTCATGGACTGAAAGGTAAATTAATAATAAAATATATACCGTGCCCTCCACTAATATTGGCACCCTTGGTAAATATGAGCAAAGAAGGCTGTGGAAATTTTTCTTTATTGTTTAACCTTTGGTCTTTTGTTAAAAAAAAATTCACAGAAATACTCTGCTCTCATGGATGTCAAACAATTGCATACAAAACACAGGTTTATAAAAAACTTTGTGTGCAACAGTTATTGTCACCCTCTTATTCAATACTTTATGCTACCTCCCTAAGCCAAGATAACAGCTCTGAGTCTTCTCCTATAATACCTCATGAGGTTGGAGAATACATGGCAAGGGATCTGAGACCATTCCTCCAAATAGAATCTCTCCAGATCCTTCAAATTTCGAGGTTCATGCTGGTGGACTCTCCTCTTCAGTTCACCCCACAGGTTTTCTATGGGGTTCAAGTCAGGGGACTGGGATGGCCATGGCAGGACCTTGATTTTGTGGTCAGTAATATTTGTGTTGATTTTGATGTATGTTTTGGATCATTATTCTGCTGGAAGATCCAACCATGGCCCATTTTAAGATTTCTGGCAGAGACAGTCAGGATTTCATTTAATATCTGTTGATATTTGATAGAGTCCATGATGCCATGTATCCTAACAAAATGTCCAGGTCCTTGGGCAGAAAAACAGCCCCAAAACTTTAAAGCACCACCACCATATTTAACCGTGGGCATGAGGGACTTTTCCTTATGTCTACCTCTCTGTGTGCACCAAAACCACCTTTGTTGTTTATTGACAAAAAGTTCTATTTTGGTTTCACCATAGAACCCGATCCCATTTGAAGTTTCAGTAGTGTCTGGCAAACTGAAGATGCTTGAGTTAGTTTTTGGATGAGAGTAGAGGCTTTTTTTCTGGAAACCCTTCCAAACAACTTGTGGTGATGCAGGTGACTCTGGATTGTAGTTTTGGAGATTTTTTCTGACCCCAACATGCAACTAACTTCAGCAATTCTCTAGCTGTGATCCTCTGAGGTTTTTTGGCCTCTCAAACCATCCTTTTCACAGTGTGTTGAGACAATATGGACACATGTCCTCTTCCAGGTTTATTCATAACCTTTCCAGTTAACTGGAACTTCTTAATTATTACCCTGATGTTGGAAATTGGCATTTTCAATGCTTTTGCTATTGTCAATTCCCATTTTGTGAAGCTCAACAACCGCATATTTTGCCACATATCACAGCTGTATTCCTTGGTCTTACCCATTGTGATTAATGACTAAGGGAATTTGGCCTATATGTTACCACATATTTATACCCCTGTGAAACAGGAAGTCATGGTTGAACAATTTCCTAGTCACCCAGGAGTACTGAAAAATTTTTTAAATATCAGTGGGAATATACTTCAAATATATTTTTTATCGTATGACTTCATATGTGTGGCAATGATTATTGTTCACCTATATTTAACAAACATTTTTATGGGTAAACCTGTGTTGTGTTTGCAATTATTTGATATTCATGAGAGCATTGTTATGAATTTTTCTGAACAAAAGATCAAAAAGTTAAACAATAAAGACAATTTTTCACAACCTTCTTTGCTCGTATTTACCAAGGATGTGAGGGCATTGTATCATTCATGGAACACAGCAATGTATCAATCATTTCCAAACCGATAGCCAAATGGGACATATCAAAGAGTTACTCATTTACTTATTTATTTTATTTTGTATCTCCACGCAGTAAAAACATAGCTATATGCATTGATGCTTTTGTAGCAGTTAATGAGAGAGTCAGTATAAATATAATATCTGTACAGGATGGGAGTGGGGGTATGGTTGTCACAAAGTTTGTAGATAATTCACACAGCTGTACATTGCTTAGAGAAATATAATTACATCATTACATACTGTAACATGTAACATTGTGCATTAGTGATCAACAGAATACAGTAAAATTTACTGCTTTTATTTACACCAGTGATGGAACTGATGAGCACACCACACAGTTTTAGTTCTTGATTTAACCTAATGGTGACATCAAAAGGCACACTATATCTGTGTAGCTTCTCTAAATTTGATAAAGCATGCATCTCTTATGACCTACAAGAGAAACAACACTGGTTAAGCACAGAAAGTTGACGTTGAGGATAGAAATATACTGAGAGAAATATTACTGGAGCAGTTCTGCCTTTTTAGTTTATTTCCAATGTAGAATACCCATAAACCTTGTGTTTGATTTGACTGACAAGTCTTTATTTTTTCTCTTCCTGCTTCTGCCAGAGGCACAGTTCAAGACTCAGGCTTACCCATGATATTGAGTATGTCATCCAAGATAGAAGGGCCCAAGTCCAGTTCGAGAGACAGCAATGACCCAGTGTTGTGGTTCACAGACTCCTGAGAGAGATTCTTGCTTTGAGTGAGCTCAAAGTCAAAGTCACAAATACGTCCTTCCTCTACACCACTATCTCTATTTTCCCAATCTCCATTCATGCTGGCCAGCTCTTTTTCATACTGAAAAATGTCACTGCTCATGTCATGATAGCCATTATTGCTGATGCTGTTGTCTTTCCATTTGGTACTCCTATTGCTGTTGCCATTTTCATTGTGATTACCATTGAAGAAAATAGACATTACTGGCTTCTTAGCAACCTCATTCTCAGTGGAGTACATGGGGGCATTCTTTTCCAGTGATTTCTCCACAAGATTAATAGGTAATAAGGATTTCTCACTAAGCTCCTCTAGAACAGGACTGGGATCACGTCTGAAGATAGTTATGGACTGAAGAAGGTTCTCCATTTGAAGGATCTCCAGATCATCTGTTCCATCTGAGTTGACAGGTGGAGTGGGTGGCCCACCCAGGTCGTCCAGTGGATCCCGGGACATGGGTAGCATGGTGGTAGTGATATGAGGCAGGGTCAGTGCTTGACTCCCCCCAATAGTAGGGAGGGAAATAGCATTCTTCAGTATTGGTGATGGAGTTTCAATGTAGGAGGTATCAGATGCACTGTTAGCTCGTATGAACTCGCCGTGGGCACCATATTGTGGTCGAACAAGGCCACTCTTACCAGGAAGCAGCTCAAACTTGCCTTGAAGGAAAGTCATGTCCCCAAAGGTGTCACACAAACCCCCTTTCCCAATGTGGACAGTATGGCGGAAGTCTCCTAGTGGAGGACTGATCATGTCTGGGGATAGAATGTCTCTTAGGCGACACTTCTTCCCTTTCTTGCTGTAGTTGGATTTTAGGTAGATGGGAGTTTTGGCCGGCATCTCAGAACAGTAAAATCCGTGAGTGAAGAGAAAGAAGAAAGATGCCTTTGAACCCAATGATCCTATGATGCAGAAATGATGCTGATCCGAGTTCTCCCAAGAAAATGAGTGGAGTTACATTCTCAGACACTTGGTGATTGTAGATATACAGTGAGTGTCCTCAGACCTCAATGTTGGGCTGATTTGGTCCAAATATGCCAGATGGGATGTCTTTTACCTGGAGAAAACAGAGAGAAACATTTCTCTTTTTAATATTGTTTAGATTTATTTTTGCTATTTTATATATAATGAAAGTCTCTTACAAGCAAACCAAGATATTACTTTTGGATATTTATAATACACTCTCTTATATCTAGACTCATTCGGGGTTCTTCAGTTGTTTTCTCTAGGGGAAATCTTAAAGGGTCTGTGTAAAATCCAACATCAAAGTTTTCCTTATCAGAGAGTGTTCCGAGTAGAAATCCTTTAAAAACCTCTATAGTATGTTCTATGGTGTTACGGCCCAGTCTGGGTTAGGCCGCACAGAGTATCCAGCTTGGGATTCAATGGAATTTTACCTTTAAAAATGAGGGATCCATGAATAACAACGCAACAAGATTGTTCAAAACAAAGTGGTGGTATATTGTAAAATACAGAAAGGCAACTCTACAAAAATAAAACTCTACAAAGAACCGAAACACAAAGAAGGCATAACTTGTGGGGCGGCTGTGGCTCGGTTGGTAGAGCGGGTTGTCCACTAATCGTAGGGTTAGAGGTTCGATTCCCGGCCCGCAGGACTCCACATACCGAAGTGTCCTTGGGCAAGACACTGAACCCCATGTTGCTCCTGATGGCAAGTTAGCTGCCTTGCATGGCAGCTCTGCTACCACTGGTGTGTGAATTGGTGAATGAGACACAGTGTAAAGCGCTTTGGATAAAAGTGCTATATAAGTGCGCCATTTACCATTTAACTTCAGGTTGGGCCAAGGTCGAAATAATAAACAAAAAGGTTTCTATTGTTAGATAGCTAGCTTACCTAACAAGAAAATAACAAAGAAAATACACATACTTCCCTAACTCCAAAAGGACCATCTCCCAAAAGAAATGGCAGTCCCACCCCTACCGCCAGTGAACCAAGCGAACGTGTATACCTGGTGAAGGGTATACACAACCAAATACAAGAACAACCAACAGGCAAAAACCCAAACCCCAGGCAAAAATCAAAAGCCAGCCAGCAGTCAGAATATTGAATTGAATAAAGAATATAGAATTGTGAAGATAGAATATATCTTCTTCCTCTTCGGATATGGCGTCACTCAGTGATGTCATCCTTGGAGGCGGGAGCAAGGCAGGCTAGGGCAGGCTTCCCATCCCAAGCTAGCGGGTTGTAACAATGGATTCAGTCAAGAAAACAGCCTGACCTACAGTCTATTGCCTTATGGTTTATCTTACATAAGAGACCTGTCTTATGAAAAGCAGTACTCTGTAAAATATGTAATGAACAGAGCTGATGTTGTCCTTTGAATTCCATTCAATTTTCAAGTAATGCCCCCATACACAGGTTGACATTTTTATAGACTAGTCTTCTCAGTCATACCAGTTTGTCGCTGATAATATATGGAATCTGTCATGAAACCACCCAACAAATATATCACTTTTCCTAACTCATAGCAAAGCCTCTGGAGAGGGGAAGAACAATATGTGCCACAGAGGACAGCCCCAAAAATGACTTCATCATACCCCTGATCTCTGATCAGTATAACAACCAGAAAGACATGAATGGTGAGGGGCCCAAGCTGTTGTTGGCTCAAAGTCAGTCCTGCTCCTGTTTTGTATGTGCTAATGTGGACCAGCTGGATTCCACATTGGTCTAAGAGAAGAGATGGAGCTTTAGAAGGATCAGAGTGAGAACGACTCAGGAGAGAAAGCTACTGTACTTCCATGCAGACAGAGTAAAACGGAGGAAAACCTGTATTTCTCCAGATATTTGTGATCACCCTAAAATATATATATTTATGTGCAAAAACAAGGTGCAAGTACATTACAAGATGCTGAAACAACAAGTTTGAAGAACATTTAAAGTGATGTTGATATATTTCTAGATAAGGAGAGAGAGAGAGAGAAAGAGAGAGAGAGAGAGAGAGAGAGAGAGAGAGAGAGAGAGAGAGAGGCAG
The DNA here is from genome assembly GCA_022414735.1 of Noturus placidus. Taxonomy (NCBI): domain Eukaryota; kingdom Metazoa; phylum Chordata; class Actinopteri; order Siluriformes; family Ictaluridae; genus Noturus; species Noturus placidus. The sequence continues at coordinate 64,017 of JAFFST010049775.1, forward strand.
AGGCAGAGTACTTGCCCATTTATAGACATATTTACTTTTGAGAAACCTCTAAGCACTGACCCTCACCGACAGACTGCAAGCTATCACAAAAGCAGTGGCTAGGCCAAGTCCACACCAATGAGTATGACTGAAAAAACATCCACATTCCTGTAGCAACACAGCTCAGTACTTTTCTTGCCACCGCGACCACAATCAGAAAAGTATCTTAAGATATGAATAAATGTCATTAAAAGTGATATTGCGCAGACCTTGACATTTTATCACCGATCCAATTTTCAGTGTGCTTACAAGTGAATAAAAAAGTGCATTAAGGCTTACAGGAGGAGACTTTTGGCTGAAATAAGACACTACAAGCTTCAGCACTGTGTTCTCTCTGTCCTGAACACAGCAAATGACAGCCAAAGAAGACAAAACAGCAGAAATTCCAATCTGTTTACAAAACAGCACAGATTCCATTTCCTCAGGATACATGACTTGGCTATGGTAAAATGCTAACAATTTACGGGGCATGTACACAACATCAAAGTTCACTCTGGACTTGGATACAGTACTTGGGACATTGTGTAGGGAAAATGAATGGTACTTAGACAACGACTGCCTACATAATTCCTTCCTACATATACTGAATGAGTGGCATTGTTCTTTTTAGCCTACTCTATGTAAGTGTGTGTGTTTGTGTGTGTGTGTTCTCCTTTTGCACAGCCCAGAGAGTAAAGAGTCCACATGTCTTTAAAGACATTTTTAGATGCTGATGCATTTAAACACAAATAGCCTAAACCTCATTTGACTAACATCCAGGGAGCTATATATAGCTTTATGGATGGACAATGAATGTGTGTTAACATTCTTGCTGTCTTAGCCTAAAATTAGTGTAATTATATTATATGGCAATGTGAAAATGTGGGTGAAGAGATTTTATGTGTTTGTGTGAAAGGCAAAAATGTATGTGTGTGTGTGTGTGTGCACCAGCTAAACTATTCATTGCACTCTTCATTTATCTCTAACTTCCTTCTTTGTCTTTTTCTCTTCATTCTGCTCATTCTCTATAATAATCCCCTCGACTTCCATTATATTTCTCCAACTCTGACGTTTGACCTTGACTCGATGCACTCAATCCAGCGAGGAAGCAAATTGGATTCACACCAACAATCTTGCCTGTCGCGTGCCACAAGCACCCCCTCCCCACCCGTGATCAGCATCCACATTCTTTTCTAATAGGAACTCTGTGTGTTTAAGTCTTTGTGTGTATGTGTGAAACGAGAGAGAATGAAGAGAGGGCTCTGTCTGCAGTGCTGAGACCATAGAACATCATTACAGCTATTAGCACTATTAGATTATTGATCACTCACAGGCTCTCACACCCAGGAAGACAACTTGCTGATTCAAACCAACGAAATATCTTGTGTTGTTTTCCATGAGGAAATGGTTAGTGCTATCAGTTCAGTGCAAATGTCTAAACAGCTGAGCAGGGGGCTTTTCAAAGCAGGATATATGTCATCAAATACTGTAATGCATGTCAATAAATAAAAAAATACCCTTTGAGGTGGGATTTGATGTCAAGACATATCATGGCGAGTAAATCTAACACTTTGGCTGGGAAGCAGGCCTCGAGGCTCCAGTTTCACATGAGGAATTTCACAATTAAGTACACATTCTGTAAGTGCTTCAAAAACCCCAGTCTGAGATCTCTATAATTAAAACGACTGAAAAATTAAACACTAGTTCAATTTAATGCAGTTCACAACACGTTTGTAAAATAACAGTTTATAACCAAAATATAATACTAATGCACTCAATTCAATTAATTCAACTAAACACCATTCTCTACTACAGTTTGATTTTTAAAAACATTCTGAATTGGTTTTAAAAAGTAGGGACAAGTAGGCTTGTCCACATTTAAGACATGGAATTGCAAATGGAGGGCAAAAGCACATAAAGAGGTGGCACAACCTAAATTATGTATAGGACACAGTTACATTGATAGAATATCTGATTTGTTCCTTTTTTAGAAACATAACCAACCACATAATCACTCATTACTGTATCAGAGTCATAGTTGTTCTATACTCTATGTCTGGAACCCTTAAAGATTCCTCTTGGTGAACCCTTCAACATAAGCTATAGACCATACAACAAAACAAGTTCCAAGTAGAACCTCTATAAGAAGCTAAGAACCCATGGCTATACAAACTTTCCTTGATGAGTTGATAAATTTTAAGGTGATGAACCTTTGAGTGAAGATTAAGGTTCAGTAATAAATTATAATTTATAATCAAACAATATATAGTTCGTTAATTAAAAAATAGGTTCTAAATCTGTAATCCTTATCCTACATTTGGAATTTGAAATCAAATATTAAAAGGTTGGCAGGGATTTTCCAGTCCAGTCCAAGTGCCCCTCTGCCTTGCGAAGAGTATTGCCAAAACAAATCTTTGAAAATAAAGTAATTTTTTTAAGCTTCATACAACAATCAATCTTTAAGTGGTCAATAAATTGGTAATAAATGATTTACAGGGTGTCCCAAAAGTCTGCATGTATAGGGGAAATTAACGCTTTATCAAAATGTCTAAAAATATATATTTTTTTCATATAGTCTTTAAAAATGATAAATGAAGAAAGTATTGGAATCATTCTCATGGCTGGATCGGGAAGCTGTCGCATGGTTGCGATGGAGTTTAAGAGGAAACATGGCAAGTACATCACACACAACATTGTTGTCAAACATAGTAACAAATTTCAAAAGATTGAAGTGTTGCAGACCAACCAGGAAGCGGACATCCATGAACATTAACTGACGGAGGCACAACCAACATGGTGCTAGCACATGGAGACTTTTATTATTAATAAACCTTAATATGTTACCAAGCTTTTCTATTGTGAATGATTCAGTCAACTTGAGCTATATATGCATGATTAAGTCAGAATAATTGGATATGTGTAAAAGACTTTTCAAACATGACTTGAGGTTAGATTGGGGTGGGTAAACCGCTAGCAAGGCATATTTTAAGACTAGCAGCTTGCACCCTGCCACCCACATTACTGTGCCCATGTCCTCTACTGCAGTATATGACTATGGATTTCCCTTCAATCCATCCACCCCCCTTCTGTCACACACACTTTTCAGAGGTGTTAGTGCTGTACTATCTCAATCATCCACAGTGGAGCATAAGGCCTGCATGCCAGCAGGTCATCAGTGTATATCTGAGCCTGTTGGCTGAGTGAGAGCCAAAGCCTGGACCCACTCCAGTCATTAAGAGGGTGCTATTTAATTATGAAGATGGGCAGTTAGACGGAGAATGGTCTTAATGAGGACTAGTGAGATGGTAAGTAAGAATTTTTGTTGACTTATATCAGCTTGCTCATTTGTTCTTGGTAATTAAATCACAGTGGGAGAATGTGGGTCAGCTTATTATTAGAGTGAATATGAGCATGCTCTCATCTAAACAAGTGCACTGATAACATTCAGCAGTTTAAGCTCACTGTACAGTATGCAGAGGTGGATTTTGAGGACAGCTGTGAATTTAGTGCCTACAGCAGTGCTGTCTCTGAGCGTTGCTCTGACCTATTTTAGCCTTGGCCTTTTTTGGCTGAAAATGTGGTGGCTACTCTACTTGTGGCTCTGCAGTTATTCCTGCTGATGCTGTATTTAAGATCCATCCAACTGTGACACTGAGATGATCTCAGGCTTGACATATACAGCTTATGTCACTGAGAAAATGAATGACTAGCATGTCATTGGAGTGACCAAACTGTCTCTGCAGGCCGACCCTTAACCCTGAACATTCCTACATCCAAAATAGACAGAAGACCCCATCTTTTGCACTCTATAATAAAAGAGATTAAAGGCTGATAGCACATAGACTAATGGCAGCCTTCACTCAACATTCTTCCAGTTTGGCTTGCCAGTCTGCAACATAAAGGGAACTGTAATTATACTTCAGGCTAGGCGCTTCCTTTTGAGCCCGAGGGCTAGAGAGTTCTGAGTCTTCTGAGACAAGCAGGGTGGAGCAAGTATTCTTCTAGTTTCAGCCTCATCTGTTATTCCCTTTTTCTTTATTTTTTCCCTCCCCTGCTGTCCACCTCTCCTTCTGTTCTCAGCCCTCATGTTGTCTTTGGCTCACCGCATGCCGAAGATGAAATGAGAGGGTTGAAAAACACGAATGGTACGTCAAAACAGCTGGAAGAACTCTTCAAGTTCTTCTGGCTACCTCTGAATTGCAGATCTATGGTTATTGCGGTTAGTGTGTCGACTGAGTGAGAAAGTGTTTGCTGCAGTGGCAAAAAAGTATCAGGTTGCTTTTGCTGTGCTTCAACTCTTGTTGTGGGCACATGCTGGACTACTTCTGTCCATCTTGCACTTGTGTGTCAATGCTTCCACTTTGCTCTGAGAACTTAGCAAAAGTTCTACAGACACAAAGCCTACTAAACACAATCAGGCATGTGGCATGCATAAAATGATTTAATGGAATAATATACTGCAGAGTTTTTCTCTTTACCGAAAATCACACGCCCCTTTAAATTTCTTTGAGTCTCAAATGAGCTGGCATTTTAATTTTATTAAGGCTACTAAACAGTTATAACCAGGAAACCATATGCATTATTAGTGTCATTCAGCAGTGCAGCACAATTTACTAATACCTCTTATAGCATAACTTTTATCTCAGATTTTAAAAGAAATTAAAGCATAGGATACATATAATTCAACATATACCTGACACCTTAATAATACCTTAAAAATTATGTGTGCTGCATATTGGCAGATTATCTTGTGACCCAGTAATTCCCAGCTTTGTTATAATTTTATTTTTAATTTTTTACCTGTGTATTTATCTTCTTACGATGAACCTCTCAGATCTTCCTGCCGAAGTAATGGCTTGTCTTTGAAATTTTACAGTCCCAAATTACTTCTATGTAGTGTAGTCTACAGTGGTTTTCTCTTCCTCCCTGTCTCTCACTCTGTTGTTCCGTCTCTTAGCCCTGGGTTTCCGTTCCTCACAGGCAGGAGGTCTGCCGGACAGCTGTTTAGGAATTCCTCTGTGTAACTGTAACTGCGGCTTCTCTCTTCTCCGTTCTGCCCAAGGAGAAATCTCCTCCTCCTCCTTCCTGCTCTTCTCTCCTGCAGCACCTGTCTTTCTCTCTCTCTCTCTCTCTCTCTCTCTCTCTCTCTCTTTCTCTCTCTCTCTCTCTCTCTCTCTTGCTCTCCCTCTCTCTCTCTGTCTCTCTCTGCAGTCGCTTTGCCTCTATTTCTGTGGTTTTTCAGCTTGGTACAACTGCTGCTATATTGAGAATGGGCAGTTATGTTATGAGAAGCTGTGTGGAGAGATTGTGGAGTTGGCTGTAGATGAAATCCTGTTAGGAGATGCTGGTTCTCAATCACCATGTTTCATTTTCCCTTTCCCTTCTTGTGTTTCTCATGTAATCTCTACCCTCCCTTTTGTCATGTGCTTCTGCTCTTTCCTCCTCACCCTTTTGCAGTAAGATTCATAAAATCCTCATTGTAACAGATGCTTTCTAACAGAAAGCGTGCACTCCCTTGCTATTGGAGGTATGTGTTTTGTGTACTTTCTCGCTCTCGATCAGATACTCTCTCTATCTTGTTTCCCCTCCCAAAATACACATTCGGATATGCACCAATGATCTTTGGGGATTTTCCTCCCATTCTTGCATCCATACTTTCTTTTCCCCTTTTTTTATGATTCATCTAGATTCAGCTCTCATTGCATACACACACACACACACACACACACACACAGAGAGAGAGAGAGAGCGAGAGAGAGAAAGAGAGAGAGAGAGAGAGAGAGAGAGAGAGAGAGAGAGAGAGAGAGAGAGAGAGAGAGCTCATGACAATGAGCACAACAGGGCCCATTTAAACAATGTTTAAGTGATGCAGTGCAGCCTTTCTGGATTCATTGCAACAGAAAACATTTGTTTTCATTGAATTGCCCTTCAGACAACATACAGGACAACACACCACAAGGCTGTTCTTGTGGGAATCGCTTTAGGTTTTATAGCCTCTGTGGTTTTTCTTAAAGCACAAGCATGTTTGCAGTGCCTGTGTGCTGTAAATATCTCTTCCTGAGAGCTCATAGGAAAGTACACACCAGGTTTGCTGAAGCCTCATCACTTTTCAACACATTTCCCCTATTGCAGGTTTCCTTGGCAACAATCGCTGCTCTGCAGTGACACCACAACAGGAGGAAGAGAGAAGAGAGATGAAAATACGTATGTCTACCTACAGTATGTGTCTGAACCCGTGTGTCTGAACCAGTGTGCACCTCAGAGTCATAGAGTGTGTATAAGCAAGTGGTTATTTAAGAACACATAGCTGACGGCATGTTCTTGCAGGTTTGTTTAAAGTTCTGTGCTTGCAGCGTCAGCATTTGACAATCACAGAAAACCTATAAATCTCTTCTTGCCAGCAACTGACTCCTCACACAGACGCTCCATAATCCATTTATCCGTTGCTCTGCAACACATTTAGTCCTCTGATGCATAGAAGAGGCTGACTGAGTTTCTTCAGGGCTGGATGTTCTGACTGGTGGGCTGAAGTTGAGACACCCACTAATTAAGTGAACAGGAATCATTTTGTAACATCTAAACAGCTTTCTGAATGGGAAAGCTTTGGCCTTGGGGGTAGATGTGCAAAGAGTGATCTCATTGGGGCTGGCATGTGGAACGCACATGGTTTTGAATAAAATACAGTGCAGTGCCTTGAAAAAGTACAAGTAATATGTTTAAGGCTTTCAGTTACACACCCAGACCAACTCTTCCCAGCAAAAGCCTTAAGAATATTACATGTACTTACAGTGGGGGAAACAAATATTGAACCTGTCAACATTTCTTTCAGTAAAAATATTTGCAATGAGGCTATTCACATGAAATTTTCACCAGACTTTGGTATTAACCCAAGAAATCCACACATATAAAGAAATCCAAACATTAAAACATTAGACTTCATATAATTGAGTGAACGATGAATGGAGCCGTTTACTGGAAGATTCTTGAGAAGAATCTGCTGCCATCCACCAGGATGATGAAGATAAGACGTGGGTGGACCTTCCAGCAGAACAAAGATCCAAAGCATACAGCAAAGGAAACTCTCAATTGGTTTCAGAGAAGAAAAAAAACCAAGGTGTTAGTCTGGCCCAGTCAATCACCTGACTTAAATCTAATTGAACAAGATTTAAAGACAATATGTTTAGATGAATGGGCCAAAATCCCACCTGAATACTGTGGCCCATTAATTTCTTCATACAGTCTGGAACCTGCCATTACAAACAAAGGCTTCTGCACGAAGTATTAAATAAATTTCAGTTATTCAATACCTTTTTCCTGTGTCATTCTACTGCCCTGTCAGTTTTACTGCTTCTACTTAAACCATCTAATGCAGGTTTCATTAAGGCTGTGATACTCTTCAGCAGGAGCAATGCTAGCAAATATACAATAAAATACTGTTCAAACTTCTGACCCACAGCCAGGAATGTCTCTGTCATCCAAGGCTGACACTGTGTGTTTTCATCTCTTAAAATGCTATGTTTTCAAAGTGTTGCCTAAGGAATCGCTACCTTTTCCAGTTTCTAATAAGTTTGTTTTTGTTTGAGCAGAGAGAACAACTGGACTTTGTGCACCCTACCTTCCCAGAATGCAATGTGCTGGTTAACTGCTACTCCTAAAGTCACAACATTGAATGTCAATAGACACTAAAATCCAAAGAGCCAGTCTGTCTTTTCTGGTATTATTTCAAATGCATTTTAGGTAAATGTTGTACAGTTACATTTATTTTGCCAGTAAAGTCAAGACTTTCACATAGTAAAACTGATCTTATGTAAAAGCAGTGCATAACAGCAATAAGGGGTTTGCATTTCTTTTGACCTGGTTGTGTAAGAATTTATGCAAATCCTTATAATGTTAATTTCTGTTTAAATAGCGCTTCTTCTGACAAAGCCAGCCATCTCTTTCAGTTCTATTGACATACTTGGAAAGAATCAAAACCAGTAATTAGATTTGTCTGAAACTCTCCTGAAACATAATGGATACATTTTTGTCATAAAAGGTCATATTCCTTGTAGTTATTTGCATTTGTTTTTTTTTTTTTTTTTTTTTTTTTTTTTTTTTTTTTACCTTAAATAACAGTTTAAATAAAGAGTTGTGTTCATAGAGCTACATGACATATACATAAGCCATTCATGACACTTGATATAAGATTTCATAAACACTTTTAAAGGCTAATTCTAGGGTTGTAGTCAAGACTGCCATTATCAAGTCCTAAACCAGAATAGCCAAGATCATGTCCAGATTGAGTCCAAAGAAAAATGAGACTGTGTAAAGATTAAGACTGAAAACCCTCAATTCCTTTTTTTAGGCCAAGCCTTTATAGTACATCAGTTTTATATATGCCAGACCAAGTTTAGAAAATCTCTTGAGAATAATATAGAATGCTACAAATCATTTTGGACAATAGATTTAGGGATATAATTGGTTTATGACTAGAAGACAACACTAACATTTGTATAAACTCATGTTCATGACCAAGACAATATTTAGCAAGCCTAACAGCCAAAACTGAGACATGTACAAGTACAAATGACAAAAAGTCCAAGACATGTCCCAGTCGATAAAGAAAACCAAAGGGCAGACTTAAGTGCAAGGCTTCCAGCCCTCACTAATTTCAGTGGACAACCAACTGACTTCACTGCTTCTGTCAACTTTGATATCAAGTTAAAACCCAATAAAACATAAAATCAAGTGGGATCGACTTGGTGGTAATAGCAACATGAAATCCTTCTGTTTGACACAGTATACCACTGCCTATGCAGATGTCATGTAGTGTCATGTCAGGTATCCTTAAATAACCTGTTAAAAGATGAATTAACACCCACACTAGTCTTTTGTTGGCAGAAGGACAAATAAAATCACACAGTCATGAGATTTTTGTGCTCTTTTGTGATGTGAATATATACCTGTAGTTAGTAAACACAGTGGTAGAGTTGCAAACAGTGCTGCGGGTAGTAAACACAGTGGTAAAGCTGCGGGCGGCTGTGGCTCAGTCGGTAGATCGGGTTGTCCACTAATCGTGGGGTTGGTGGTTCGAATCCCGGCCGGGTGATCCCATGCCAAAGTGTCCTTGGGCAAGACACTGAACCCTAAGTTGCCCCCAATGGCAAACTAACACCTTGCATGGCAGCTCTGCTACCATTGGTGTGTGAGTGTGCTCTCATTTGTAAGTCGCTTTGGAGAAAAGCATCTGCTAAATGTAAATAAATTATATTTAATTTATTACGCTAGCTGTCTAATTGGAGAGAAATATGATCATGCTACATGCACTCAGCTGTGCATTTGTTTTTGAACTTATACTTCTTTAAATCTATGAAAACTATGATTTCTTTTAGTAAAAATACTTAACGCCTCATCAGACTGACAGAGAATTAATGCAAATATCACTGCAGTAAATATGCTACTCTCTCTGTCAATTAGATTTGAATTTCTCCTGCTAAAAATCTAAATTTAGTGACATGATTTACACCTGCTCTTGCACCACCAGAAGCACTTCTGGTGTCTTATATAGTCTTTATGACTATGTGTGACAGAGCAGGTATCTTGTTAGCACCAGCATTTTTAAACTCACATAAAGTTTGTAGCAAATTGAGTCAGTAAAAACATAGTTGGAGTATCACCACTGTCTGTGGTACCTACAGCTTTTAATTGTTATGTGTAAATGTGATGAAGTGTACTGTTATTAACAGACCTTGAAACATTTCTGCATTTTTTGCTTAAGATTTCTTTTATATAATATTTTTGTGCATTCTCTCTGTCCATTTCTGCTTTTCATAAATCCAGTTTTGAATCTTCCTACTCAATCACTGAAAGTGCTAGCTGCGCTTATCACCAGAGTTTCTTAGAAACACACTCCCTTAATGCACAAATAAATTTCCAGCTGACAGTGGACATGAGCACAGTGTTTTCCTGTTGCACTTAGGAAATGCACCTACAGTGCCTTCCACTAATATTGGCGCCTTTGCTAAAAATGAGCAAAGAAGGCTGTGAAAAAATGTTTTTATTGTTTAAACTTTTGATATAAAAAAATTTCACAAAACTACTCTGCTCTCATAGATAGGAAACAATTGCAAACACCACAAATGTTCATCCATATATATGTTTGTGTGTTTACACCACGGCCAACACATGGCACTGCAGCACGGACTCTGTTTGGTCACGTGACTCCCTGTTTTGGTTGATGTTCTCTTTCTGCTCAAACACGGAATGAAGTAATTATGATTTGCCCCAGGTGTCTATGTTTTAGTCTTAATTATGTTTCCTATTTAAAGCCCTTGGTTACTGAGCACGGGGCGCGTTATTGTTTGTTAGATGTTTAGATGTTGTAGCAGTGTTTGCGGTTTCGACGTTTCTATGTTTCATGCCTCGTATCTTGTTTTGACCAGAGTTCCATGTTTTCCAAGTTATCAAGAAGAGACCGTATACCGTTGTTTACCCGTGTTATGTTTATGTTTGATTACTAATAAAGATAATCACTTGCACTTACTTCCAGCCTCCAACTGTTCAGTAACAGTGTGCAACTATTATTGGCACACATATTCTCTTAGTCATTCACAACAATGGTTAAGACCAAGGAATAGAGCTGTGATGTGCGGCAAAATGTTGTTGAGCTTCAGAAAATGTGAAATGGCTATAAGAAAATAGCACAAGCATTGAAAATGCCCATTTCCACAATCTGGGAAATAATTGGTTAATAAATACCATGTAAAATTAAGAAGTTCGAGTCAACTGGAAATATTGTGAATCAACCTGGAATTGGACGTGTGTCTATATTGTCTCAACGCACTGTGAAGAGGATGGTTCAAGTTGCCAAAAAAATCTCTAAGGATAACAGCTGGAGAATTGCAGAAGTTAGTTGCATCTTGGAGTCAGAAAGTCTTCAAAACTACAATCCAAAGTCACCTACATCACCACAAGTTGTTTGGAAGATTTTCAAGAAAAAAGCCTCTACTCTCATCCAAAAACAAACTCAAGTGTCTTCAGTTTTCCAGACACTACTGGAACTTCAAATGGGATCGGGTTCTATGGTGAAACCAAAATAGAGCTTTTTGGCAATAAACACCAGAGGTGGTTTTGGTGCGCACAGAGAAGTAGTCATAAGGAAAAGTACCTAATGTGCACAGTTAAATATGGTGGTGGCTCTTTAATGTTTTGTGGGTGTTTTTCTGCCAGAGGACCTCGACATTTTGTTAGGATACATGGCATCATGAACTCACGATCTAAGATAGATCAAAATCAACACAAAAATGGTTTACTGACCACAAAATCAAGGTTCTACCATGGCCATCCCTGTCTCCTGAATTGAAACTCATAGAAAACCTGTGGGGTGAACTGAAGAGGAGAGTCCACCAGCATTTGAAGGATCTGTAGAGATTCTGTATGGATGAATGGTCTCAGATCCCTTGCCATGTATACTCCAACTTCATCAGCCATTATAGAAGAAGACTCAGAGCTGTTATCGTGGCAAAGGGAGGTAGCAAATGGTATTGACTAAAAGGGTGCCAATAATTGTTGCACACCTATATTTAACAAAGATATTTTTTGGATAAACCTGTGTATTTTTTGCAATTGTTTGATATCCATGAGAGCAGAGTATTTTTTGTGAATTTACTGAACAAAAGATCAAAAGGTGAAACAATAAAGAGAATTTTTTACAGAATTCTTTGCTCATATTTAACAAAAGTGCCCTTATTAGTGGAGGGCACTGTAAATTAACCCAGCTTGACAGACTGTGCACTTTGGAACCCCTATGAAAGAAATAGGTAGCGTTTGGTTAGTCATAATTTTAAAAAGACCAATTAAAGACAGAAAACAGAGAAAAAGTACATGATTGCTCTCCTTATTGCTGTATATGACGCCTTGCTTAAATCTGACATACTTAGGCTAGAAGAAAAAAAACAGTTATAGAGGGATTGAATGTCTCAGAAGAATTTTGGTAACCTCTTCCGCAGACCCCTCTGTCTTGTAATCAGATTGCGGTTGGCCCACGAAACAGCGTCAGAGTTTCATCGGAGACCAGCTGCAGAACATAGCTATTTATTTGCTGAGAACAGGCAGCACACTTGCCCCTTATTATAGAGTGAAAATGGTACAGGAGAGCCACAGAAAAGAAGTCACACTGAGGCCAACCCAAAGAATCAACTCGAGCCACTTTATACTTATACCATGTACAACTGCAAATAGTTGACATGAACCTCCCGTCTAGTACAATGTATATTTACATTTATTCATTTAGCAGATGCTTTCATCCAAAGCGACTTACGAATGAGGAAATACAAGAAAGTCTGACTATATATTAAGCAAATAACAATACAAGTAGTGCTACAAGTATGGTAGTACACTCATATACACTGTGCAAGCAAATATTTTTTGTAGGTTGCATTCAGATATGTATTCTTCCACACCAACCGTGGCGATCCATGTCTTCATGGACCTCAATTTGCGCACAGAGGTATTATCATGTTGGAACATGTTTGGGTCTCTTAGTTTCAGTGAAGGGAAATTGTAATACTACTGCAAAAAAGACATCCTACACTGTATGTATACAATTGTATGCTTCCAACTTTGTGGCAGCAGTTTGTGGAAGGCCTACATATGGGTGTGATTGTCAGGTTTCCACAAACGTTTGGCCAAATAGTGTATATATCTTCTTAATATACACAGCGTGATATAAAAGTGTTATATTTAGCCTTGGGACTTTACCCTAAAATGCAAGAACAGAAACCATAACTTATGTGAAATGTGTAAGAAATCAGTAGCAGATGTAAAATGTTCCATTATGGCAGTAAAAAGTAAATGTCTCTGTGTCTTTAAGAAGAGAAGCAGCTGAATTTCAACGATTCATTGCTAGGGAGTTAAATGAAGATGAGTAGCATGACAGCATCCTGTTTATTCCTGATTCATACCAGCTTGGCTTAAGCAAATTTATAATTGGATTAGATTAGACTTCTCATTAGATTTCTAATTAGACTCTCCAATGAGAAAATACAGTAACTCCATGCAGGCAGTGAATAATAGAGAAACATGGCACTGGTGATGTACATTAAGGTGGGGCTGAGAGTGGTGGAACAGTCAGGAGGATGGCCATTGAAACTGTAATGTGACAGGCATGTGTGCCTATTATATTCTATCACCCATTAGTTGTGTTAGTTTATGTGTTTTAAATCATCTTACTGGTAATACCCATTACAATATTGTGTGTTTGTTTATATTATATTTATGTATTTGTTGGAGATTTTTAGCAATTTCAATATTTAACTTTTTGTGTTTTTTTTTTTTTTTTTTGCTTTGTTTTTTTAATTAAGGAGACACAGAGAAATCAATTTAATTAGACCATAGTGGCATCATGTACTGTACCTAAGCATGGAGTGGCAACATGGATATTTCAGGCTGCATAACTTTTTTTTGCATAACTGCAAAAAATTCTCAAAGCAAATAGACTTTGCTGCATGTGCCTACCAAATAATTAACTGTGTTAAGTGTGACATTTCCGCAATATATTAAATTGTGGGCTCAAGTGACACAACTACTTTATGGCTACAATACACTTAGCTAGTGGCCTCACAATATTATCTTCTGTCAGGTCACATGACCATACCTTATTAAAAACAATGTTAAATAAACATTTTTTTTTTTACACATAAATAATTATTTATCATATGTCTATGTGTGTGCGTAATGTCAAGGACTCTCCAACTTTTCAGTGTACTTTAGTTCAAATGTTTTGCTACTTATCATCTTGTAACCCATCTTGTAAACTGAATTTGAAGATAACCTTTGTTTCGACTCAAAAGTAGTCAGAAGTCGTCAAGACAATGGATTACTTTAATTTTAATTTTGAAAATGTATAAACTTGAGTTCAATATACAAAACTTGTTGTGACAATTGAAGTTAAAGATTATAACTAAGTTCACATAACTTAATGGGGCTATCATGTTTTATAGTGTATTACCATTTCCACGACTGTCATTCCAGTGGAATGAATAAGTATCCCAGTAGATTTTTATCAGTGGATGCTTAATTACTTATTTGTAGAAAGACCCTTCAAGGGAACATTTTCTGTCACTCCCTTTTGGGAATCCGGAAGATCCTCCTCTTCTTATCAGTATGGTCAGTAAATAGCATTCCACAGACCAAGAGATTAGTTTAACGCCAGCTAACCTGTGGATTTTTAGAATGTTTTCTAGACTATCAACCTCAGTATACATATTCACTGATATAAAAACTATGCTTAGGAAATTAAATGTTCATGTATACATATATAGACAAACAATCAATTAAAGATGGGTTTCAAATGTCATACTGCTACACTGTCGTGTGCTACTGCAATCGGCACATTGTTGCTCAAGGCTTCTTGTCCCTGAAGATAAAATCCCACACAGCCTTGTCTAGGAAGAAATGTGAAGTACTGCTTAATATGGTCTATTTTTTCTGACACAATAATGCAGTTGGCATAGAATAGGCATGTAAAACAAAATGTATTTTTAAAAAAATTTAGGTTGCCTAAGACTTTTTCACAGTATTGTGTATCTTCTAACAACAAAATATGACACACAATCAACAACACTGATCAAATCCACAATCCAATATATCTTAATCATGGATGGCACAGTGGTACAGCAGATATAGATTTTCTCATGTTCTTCCTGTGTACGTGTCTATTTCCTCCAAATTCTCTGTTTTCCTCACTTTGTGGATTGAACTGCCCTTGGGTCTAAATGAGTGTGTGAATACTTGTGTACGTGATGCCCTACGATGGGCCGGGGTACTATCCATTCATACCTCGCACCCAATGTTCCTGAGATAGGCTCCTTTAGGAATGAGTTCACCACAATTGTTACAGTTAAATGCTTGCACCAGGCTTTTAACCACCATATTTAGACTTGTTTTCTTTTCTTTCTCTCATACTTTCCTGTTAGTGTGTAATGGCATTATACTGAAGCTCTAAAAGCAAGTTGTTTAACACTTTTGCTGCTCAAGATGTTAATACTGGGCTGGTTGGTCTGAACTTTGACTCAACACTTCTGGAACCTTCCAGACTCCCTTGCACAAATATTCCCTGATGGTTCTGATTTTTGGGAATGTTGACAGTCTGGAAAGGAAAGTCTTAATTAATATGACTAACAATAACATCAACCTATTTTAAAGTGGGAAATGTTTTCAATTCCTGAGTCGCAATTTTTTTCTGAATTTCTCAGACTGATAGAGGAGAGGAACGTAAGCACAGATGAAATTTTTCTTTTTTGTGCATCTGTTTTGTGTCACTGGCGTCAGACAGGGGATTATTTGTGATACCAGTCCACTTTTTATAAACACAAAAAAATCCCAGCATAGGCCTAAGGAAAGGAAGAGTGAAATCTTTGTAATCTTTGTAACACAGGTTTACAATCTGCAATGTCGGGGAAATTAAGTCTTAATGAGGCATTTAAAGCCAGCATTAATTTAGAAGCATATGAATATGTTTGAAATCAATAACGGTGTTATATGTTGGCACATAGTCATATAACACCGTTAAGTCATAGTTATATAACACCATACCCTGTATAACACACATAGAAATGTTGGCAATTAAAGTGTTTAAGCAGAACATACTTTTGCTTCTCAACCTACAATTAAACTTATTTTTATGAGTTTTATTGATTGGTTTTACATGCTTTACATTTCAAATACAGACCTTGTGTGTGTGTGTGTGTGTTGTGTGTGTGTGTGTGTGTGTGTGTGTGTGTGTGTGTGTGTGTGTGTGTGTGTGAATAGGATGGGTCCATGCCAAAGATACTTTGGTTAATATTATATGGAGTATGTAGAGAGGGGAAGAAACACATGGCACATGCTGGGCAGTTGAGTGTGTATGCAGGAATTGGCTTGGAACATGTGCAGTTGTCCTGACCTTGTGTGTGAAGGAAAGAATTGTCACACAAGACAAATGTGATGAACAAAAGAGTCCAGCCTCACATAATGTAATGGCCATCTGATAATTTGATATCACAAGCCCAAAATAACTTTAGTATTCTTTAAAATTAACTTTAAAAAAAAAAAAAAAACCTTATTCTTATAGTTAAATTACACCTAGTCAGTTTCTGTGTTCTTTGAATATATTTGTATATATATTGAATATATATGTAAAACTAACTTTCTAGATAGTTTTATATTTTAGACAGTTTTATATTTTAAACATTCATACTTCTTTGAATAAACCATGATAAAAAAAAATGCACATTCATCCATAGATAATCTACAGCACTGTCAGATTGTAGTATTGCCCCAGGTGCACATTACAAAGAATATGCAAGACAAACAAATTGTCTTCATTTGATCCCCATGTTTCAATTTAACTCCATTATTACAACATATTTTCCCCTTGGCAATATTTCCAAGATGCATTCTTTTCAAGAGTTACATCTCTCTCGGCATGCAGACTTAATTAGCGCTGGGAGGGATTAGTATATACTGTACTGCATGACGTGCAGAGAGAAGTGTCAATTGTTTTTCAGCAGATATTTTTCGCAAAATCATTCAAGACTAATCACACACTCACTTTCAGTTAGTGCTTTATCCTGATCAGGGTCACAGTTTTGGGAGGTGGGTGAAAACCAGAGAACCCGGAGGATACTCACACAGATATGGGATGCACAGAAAGTACACCCAGATAGTAACCTAAGCTCAAGTTTTAACCAGGGATTCTATAACTGTGATTCTTCAATGATACTAGCTAAATTTAGCATGTTATTCCCAATAGAATATAGACAACATAAAATGTTTAAACTGAGAATGTGTACCATTTTAAGAAAAAAATTATGTAATTTTGAATTTGATGGCTGTAACATGTCTCAAAAAAGTTGGGACGGGGCAACAAAAGGCTGGAAAATAAGTGTTAATAAAAAAGAGGTTAATTGGCAACAGGTCAGTAACATGATTGGATATAAAAAGAGAGGCAGAGTCTTTCTAAAGTAAAGATGGGCAGAGGTTCACCAATTTGTGAAAAACTGCATCTACAATTTGTGGAACAATTTCAGAATAATGTTCCTCAACATAAAATTGTAAAGACTATGAATATTTCATCATCTACATACATTATTTCATCAAAAAATAACGAAAATCTGGAGAAATCTCTGCGTTGAATGATTGTCTGTAATGTTGCACCCATTGTTCCCAGGATCGGTTCCAGATCTTCCTTGATCCTGACCAGGATAAAGCAGTTCCTGAAAATGAATGAATGAATGAATGAATTGTAACCTTAACCAGTTTAGGGGGTAGGCATATCTAGGACTTGGGACCGTTCCTATGCATATTTATAGGATATACTGTACATATCTTCCCAGTAAGAATAACCGTACTATAAGCAGTACTAACGATTACATACAAATAATTTTCAAGGGTCCTTGCAATGAAACTTGCAATGAAAAAAATTTGCGCTCAGCTTAACCTGAACCAATTTTAAACTCATCATACAAGTAGCTACATGCATCTCTCTTAAACATTTCCATTATACAGAAGTTCATATAATAGAAAGCTCAGATCAGTTCCTACTGTCCTGATAGTCTGCTGTTGACAGATAGGAGGTTTTCTTGCCACAGCAACCGTTAGAATAATTTTTAGCAAGCTGCTCCATCACAGGGATTCATTTCCATGTTTGAGGTCTTCTTGAGTGCTGCGGTTTGAGTTCTTTCCATAAGAGCAAAACAGCCGTGGTCAATTCATTCTTCTAAATGTTTATGAATTTACAAGCACAGCATTCCTAGTGCCTGACATGCTTCTTTCTGCTTGCATTGTTCCACTCAGTGGTCTGCACCAGCAGATAGTAGCTAAGCCATCATATCAACACAGCCTAATCGTCTTCAACCTCCCTCCATCTCACAGACATCATCTAATTTGTTAGCAACCTACACTGAGTAATATAACATTTTCCAGCAAGGATTGTGATACATAAATCCATTTTTAATCTATTATTTGCAAGACTCATAATAGCACTATTTCTGGTTATTATTAACAAGGTAAGTGTGTGGTATAAAGTGGATAATTATTTTAGGTAAAGGTTTATTTAGGTAAAGTGTTAAAAGTTTACCTTTCTGATTATATATATATATATATATATATATATATATATATACAGTGCCTTGCGAAAGTATTCGGCCCTTTTGAACTGTTCGACCTTTTGCCATGTTTCAGGCTTCAAACATAAAGATATAAAACTGTAATTTTTTGTGAAGAATCAACAACAGTTCAACAACAATTTATACTGAGACTTGATTACACATAGGTGGATTCTATTTATGAACATTAGACATTTAGGTCAACATTGGATCATTCAGAGATCCTCACTGAACTTCCGGAGAGAGTTTGCTGCACTGAAAGTAAAGGGGCTGAATAATTTTGCTCGCCCAATTTTTCAGTTTTTTATTTGTTGAAAAAGTTTGAAATATCCAATAAATTTCGTTCCACTTCATGATTGTGTCCCACCTGTTGTTGATTCTTCACAAAAAATTACAGTTTTATATCTTTATGTTTGAGGCCTGAAACGTGGCAAAAGGTCGAACAGTTCAAGGGGGCCGAATACTTTTGCAAGGCACTGTAAATGGTATATGGTCTGCACTTATATAGCGCTTTTAGTGCTTTACACTGTGTCTCATTCACACACACACTCACACACCAATGGTAGCAGAGCTGCCATGCAGGGCGTTAACTTGCCATCGGGAGCAACTTGGGGTTCAGTATCTTGCCAAGGACACTTCGGTATGTGGAGTTATGTGGGCCAGGAATTGAACCGCCAACCCTACAATTAGTGGACAATCTGCTCTACCACCTGAGCCACAGCCACCCCTAACATCAAACTGACATTTTGTAGTAATTTTCACAATTTACAATTAACAATTAATACAAAAAAAATCAGTCACATGGAAAAAGTAAATACACCCCTACATTTATCACACTTTCAAATCAATAAAATACATAATCCCTAAAATCAAGTGTTCAAGATTGGGTGGCAGTGATTAGAACCCGTCTTATTTGTATGAAGTCCTCATACCAAGATCTAAAGTGTTTTTTAAGGCCTTCAGAAAAATGGTTGTGGATGCCTATGAATCTGGCAAGGGAATTCAAAAGATCTCCAAATTATTTGAAACACATCATTCCACTATTTGGCCACAGTACCAGTAGACATGTTTAGCGATGACCAAAGTCAGCTTTTCAGGAAAAGCACCTTATACCAGTTGTGAAGCACAGTGGTGGAAATGTTGTGGTTTGGTGTTGCTTCACTGCCTCATGGACTGGACTGCTTGCATTCAACTATGAATTCTGCAACATATCAAAGAAAGCTTGAAGATAATGTGAGGCCATCTGTTCAAAAGTGGACCTTTCAACAGGATAATGATCCTAAGCACACTAGCAAATCTACCAAGGAATGGCTCAAAAAGAAGAAATGGAAGTTTATGGAATGGCTTAGTAAAGCCTGGATTTGAATCTCATCAAATGTTGTGGGTGGATCTGAAACGGGCAGTACATGTGAGAAAAGCCTCAAATATCTTGCAACTGAAAGAATATTGCATGGAAGAGTAGTCAAAAGTTCCAGCAAGCCTGGTGGGCAAATATTCCAGCAAGCCTTTAGCAGAAATAACTTTCTACAAGAAGTTATTTCTACTAACACTTCTGAGACCAAGGATGTACTTACTTTTTCCACGGAAGTATATCACAACTATTGATATTGAAAAAGCTAATTTTGTTCAAGTGAACTTTATTAATAGGTACTGTATCAAGGATGGTCAAATGTTTGCTTGTCCAAATACGTCAAGAAAGCCAACAATTTCCATGAGGTGTACTTATTTTTTCACATGACTGTACTGTATGTCTTCTTCTTTTTCATACCTAGACCCTGTCAGTCATGAAATGTAGGCGTAGATGCAAGCAAATGCAGGTTTGGTAGTTTAATCCAAAAACAACAAGTCCAAAGTATAAAGCAAAAATCAATAAACATGGACAGACAGAGATCAGTCAAACAGTACAAACAGGGCTAGGCAGAGAGAGGAGGTCATTAGCAAGAACAAGGTCAAAACCACGTTAAACAAACACAATATCAAGGCTTGGTATAGACAGAGACACTAGGCAACTGAGCGTGTACTTCACAAAGATGTTGTGTGTTAACATTCTCTATAAAGGAGTGGTGTGTGTGAAGGTGCAATTGGCAACAGGTGTCTCTAATTGTGAACTTGTTTGTGTGTGTTTGGGAGTTAAAGTCTTCTTCGGCCATGTTTGTAGTTCGTGGTGCATTCTGGGAAATCGGGTCGCTGGTTTGCTGTGATATGACACTGTCATACATTTAAGTGAAATTCAATGAAACTCTGTTTGTACTTACCCATCAAACAGAGAAATTTATTATAATGTGTAGTAAACATTAAAGAGCTTCTAAGATGGTTTTACACGTTTTAATTTCTTAAAAATAAAGGTTCTGCAATGTTCTTTCAGTGATTCTGAATTCATTCTTTTTACACGTGTGTAACCAGGTCTTTGCTTGAAAAACACATATACTTTACATGCTTATTATAAACTGTTATAAACTGTCAAACTTTGTTAAGAATAAAACACAAAGGGGCATCCTTTAGGAAAGTAATCAGTGATATGGCTCAATACAACACAGAATTACTGTTACCATCAAATAAGTTGATCATTTTCTAATAAAAGCACATCCCAAAGTGTTTTATTCCTATTATAGCAAAATAATTTGACACTGTGCCAAGGATTACAATTTTTTATTTATTAATGAATTACATTTAATACTTTTCACCCATTTATAGTTACATTTAATGTTGTGGAACATCCACAAGACAAAATCTTGTTGTCACTTGCGTTATAAAACAGTTGTCCCTTCACCAGCCTCTTTTTTGGATTGAAAAATATGGATTGAAATATCCAAGACAATCCCTTGTTGGAATCCTACAAAGCACTAACAATGGAGTTATTCTATAAATATATCTATAGTCATCTATAAATGTTAAATATCCCTACAGAAAGCTTCACTATGTCAAAGATTACACTTTTTTATCAGTTTACTATTAGCCTTAGATTATGTGGCGCACCTGCCATACAAGTCCCTGTGGATAAGTTATAACTATTGAAATTATAATGTATTAGAATAAGCGCATTAACCAGTAATTTGCTTTGCAGCCGGCACTACTGTCACCTTCTAACCAATCATAGTTGTGAATTCAACAGCACTGTCGTAAAGTTATTAATTAACTTCAGAGTAATTAATTCATAACCGAGGTCTTTTCATATCTGTATGTTTGCAAAGTTTAATGTGAGTCTATCTGAAATGTATGACTACTGTATACACAGCAACATTCTTTCTGTCATAAACACCTTGGCTTAGGGTATACAGTGGTGTGAAAAAGTGTTTGCCCCCTTCCTCATTTCCTGTTCCTTTGCATGTTTGTCACACTTAAGTGTTTCGGAACATCAAACCAATTTAAACAATAGTCAAGGACAACACAAGTAAACACAAAATGCAATTTGTAAATGAAGGTGTTTATTATTAAAGGTGAAAAAAAATCCAAACCATCATGGCCCTGTGTGAAAAAGTGATTGCCCCCCTTACTATAACTGTGGTTGTCCACACCTGAGTTCAATTTCTCTAGCCACACCCAAGGCCTGATTATTGCCACACCTGTTCACAATCAAGGCATCACTTAAATAGGAGCTGCTTGACACAGTAAGGTCCACCAGAAGATCCTTAAAAGCTACACATCATGCCGAG
>JAFFST010049776.1:1363-14837 GCA_022414735.1 Noturus placidus
ACAGATCACATACACACTCACACACCCATTCATACACTACGGACACTTTAGACACACCAATCAGCCTGTCTTTGGACTGGGGAGGAAACCGGAGTACCCGGAGGAAAGCACCGATGTACGGGGAGAACATGCAAACTCCACACACACAGGGCCACAGTCGGACTCGAACCCCCGACCCTGGAGGTGTGAGGCGAACTGCGAACCACTAAACCACCGTGCACCCTTTTTTGGTATATCTTTAATCTTTAATAATATAAGAAACATAATTCACAAAAAAAAAAAAATACAAACTGGAAGTACGTAGATGTAATCTAAAATGATTTCTGCTAAGCCTTATAGCTGAGTGTTTACCACAAAAACATTGTCACCTAATAATGTTCACCTCATCTGTTTGTTAAGACTAACCTTGCTGACCAAAAAAAGGTCCCTGAGAACGTCTCCGAAATGACCTCTATGAACGTCCCCGAATGTCCATGTGTAGGGTAGTCACAGGATGTCCAGCAGCCATTCGGGGGGCACTTGGGGAACTTTCGCTGAAATGAACACATTCAGTAGTCTTATTTGACGTCCTCAGAACATCCGCCAGCGAACGTTATAAACCGGAGCAAATGTGGACCTAAGTGGACGTTCACAAGGTCCGGGGGACGTCCCCTGTTTCCTGGGAAGTTACAATGATGTGTCTAGAGTTGTTGGAGAACAGCAACAAAAGATTTCCTAGATGGATAAATTTGTGGAATTGTTTCACAGCTATCAAGATACCATTAACAGACATTAGCATCGATAATGATCGAAGCTCGATATGTAGTTAATTGATATTGTGTATGTATTACTTCACATTTACCACATTTCCCTGAGTCACGTTCACGTTTCACTTTCATAGAAAATGATAACATTGTGGAAACATGGACGGGCTAGTAAAACTTTTTTCACTGATAGGATTCTTTTGCTAATGTTAGCTACTGTTAATTGAGAGCTAACAACCAGGGCGGCTGTGGTTCAGTCGGTAGAGCAGGTTGTCCACTAATCCACTAATCGTGGGGTTGGTGGTTCGAATCCCGGCCCGGGTGATCCCATGCCGAAGTGTCCTTGGGCAAGACACTGAACCCTAAGTTGCCCCCGATGGCAAGCTAGCACCTTGCATGCAGCTCTGCTACCATTGGTGTGTGAGTGTGTCTCATTTGTAAGTCGCTTTGGATAAAAGCGTCTGCTAAATGAATAAATGTAACATTTCTCAATTGAAAACTTCAAGTGAAAATTGTGTTTTAATTATTATTATTTTTGTCAGAAATAATTATCTGGTTCTTTAAATCCACTGCGTTAATTTTTTTTTTTCCAAATTTAATTCAAATTTAATTAAAACCTGAGCTTGGGTTATTGTCTGTTTGGAGTTGTGCGTGTTCTCTCTGTGTCTATGTAGGTTCTCCAGTTTCCTCTAACCGCCCAAACTGTCTACAATCAACGTTTGAAAAGAAATTAAAGGTAAAACCTGCACTGACTTGACAAAATGGGTAAATAATCAATTGAGCAAGCAATCAATAGACCAGTTACTCGGTCAATGAGCTATTTGTCTGTCCATTTACTATAGTGGCCATTCTACTACCGGATAGAAGAGCAATGGTGCAGTAAATAATTTTTGTTAATATGTGTTACAATTGATTTCTGTTCCACAGAATAGTAGATGGAGTTTGATGTATTGCAAAAGGTTGCAGGAAGTCAAATATCTCCTGTGGTTTGATATTTCCTTTTGATTTTGCATTGTACTGAAATATCCAGGGAGAAATATTTCATACTGTTAGTCAGGAGTGAGCAGCGTGGTAGTGAATTTATGTCCTGTTGGCTCGACTATCACCCTGCAGAGCTCTGCTTCCTTATTTCCTTACGGAAAAATCACATTACATGTTATATGTGATCACTTGGACGACCATGTTAAAGTGTATGCCCTGAAATTGCACATTGAACTCAAGTGACATTATGTGAACAATGTATAGTGCCCTCCACTAATACTGGCACCCTTGGCGAAATATGATCAAAGAAGGCTGTGGAAAATTGTCTTTATTGTTTAACATTTTGATCTTTTGTTGAAAAAAATTTGCACAAATACTCTGCTCTGCTAATATGTGTGTGGGTGTGTGAGAGACATCTTCAGCTACTGGGAGAAGTAATCTTATAGATGAAGTGAAGACATCGTTGTGATGGTTTAGATTTTATCACCACAGGTTACACTTTTCCTTTATCTTAATCTGAACCTAACCCACTCATTCAATAGCATAAGATCAGTTTTATATTTAATTCAGTTTCAATTCAATTTATACAGCATTTTAGACATATACTGAATATATTGTCACAAAGAAGCCTATCATGAATCCAGATTTAGATCCTTAATAAACAAGCGTAAGGTGACATAAGGAAGAAATCTTTCAGGGGACCCATCCTCTTTGGGAGGACACTTTATAGTGGAGACTGTCCTTGTTGCAGCCTGTAGCGAGATGACGTAGCGGAGTAGAGCCACTGTGTATGGCATTTTGGCAGAGGAAGTCATAATGCCAATTATTCTAACAAATTGTCCAGGTCCTCTGGCAGAAAAACAGCCCCAAACATTAAAGAGCCACCACCATATTTAGCTGTGGGCATGAGGTACTTTTCCATATGGCTACCTCTTTATTGCCAAAAAGGTCTATTTTGATCCCATTTGACCATAGAACCAAATCCCATTTAAAGTTCCGGTAGTTTCTGACAAATTGAAGTCGCTTGAGTTTGTTTTTGGATGAGAGAAGAGGCTTTTTTCTTGAAATCCTTTCAAACAACTTGTGGTGATGTAGGTGAATTTGGATTGTAGCTTTGGAGACTTTCTGACCTCAAGACACAACTAACTTCTGTAATTCTCCAACTTTGATCCTTGGAGAATTTTTGGCCACTAGAACCATCCTCTTCACAGTGCGTTGAGACGATATAGACACACATCCAATTCCAGGTTGATTCATAACATTTCCAGTTGACTGAAACTTCTTAATCATTGCCCTGATGGTGGAAATGGGCATTTTCAATGCTTGTGCTATTTTCTTATAGCCACTTCCCATTTTGTAAAGCTCAACAACCTTTTGCCGCACATCACAGCTTTATTCCTTGGTCTTACCCATTGTTATGTATGACTAATGGAATTTGGCCTGTGTGTTACCTCATATTTATACTCATGTGAAACAGGAAGTCATGGTTAAACAATTTCCTGTTCCTAGTCACCCAGGTGTACTAAAAATGTAAAATATCAATGGGAATATACTTTATACAAATATATTTTTCTCATATGAATTCATAGGGGTGCCAATAATTGTTGCACACCTATATTTAACAAAGCCATTTTTTTCGATAAACATGTGTTGTGTTTGCAATTGGTTGATATCCATTAGAGAATGCAGAGTATGTTTGTGAATATATTTTTTTTAAATAGCAAAAGGTTAAACAATAAAGACAATTGTCACAGTGTTCTTTGCTCATATTTTAAGCTATTTAAGCTGGACTGTTAATCATCTGGGGCTGAGCCCAGATTCATGTCCATGAAAAACTTTTAAACATCGGGACCAGTTTCCCTCATCCCCACCCTGCCCAAAATCAACGCGTGCACAAAAAACTCACCCCCGAAATGCTGTTTCCATACCACTGAGGAACTGTGAAAAACCCTAAGGCTCAATACTAACATTTTTAACGACTTTTATCTGTACAAGAAGTCAGCAGTATGAATTTGACACCTGTTTAAGCTTTCTTATTGAACAGTATCTGACAGTACCTTTCTCAGTTGTCAGGATGTGTTTCCCCTGCTATGATGTTGTTATGATGGAGGTGGTGTTAAGACAAAGATAAAAGCTAAAACTTGTATTTCTTTTGTATTTCAAATATCTCTTGACCTTTTCTCAGTAAATCACAGTTATGTGAGTGAGCACACATTTCTGCCGGAAGTCTACAATATTCAAAATGAAAACTCTCACATATATAACATTATTTATTGATAGAAATAACAATAGGTGTTTGTGTTAATAAAGACATAAAACAATGCAACAAACATACGTTCTGTTGCCCCATTTTCAAAATATAACTAGACAGTCTTGAAATATAAATGGCACACTTATATAGCACCTTTATCCAAAGCACTTTACACTGTGTCTCATTCACCCAATCACACACCAATGGTAGCAGAGCTGCCATGCAAGGCGCTAACTTGCCATCGGGAGCAACTTGGGGTTCAGTGTTCTGCCGAAGGACACTTCGGCATGTGGAGTTATGTGGGCCGGGAATCGAGCCGCCAACCCTACGATTAGTGGACAACCCGCTCTACCACCTGATCAAACGTTAGTACTTTTCATAGTATCTCAGCAGTACGAGCACAGCATCTCAGGGAGTTCAGCACAAAACAATTAAGCTATCATTTTATGTATTTCTTTATTTATTTATTTTCGGCATATATTCATTTCCCCCCTCACATTATAACTGACTGTGTGAGCTAGCGTTTGGCAGAATTGACAGCTGTCAGCCAATAAGACACAAGTGTTTCCACATATTTTCCTGTAAACCATATCTGATTTGTCTTGTCTCCGTTCACTGAAGATAAAATACAACACTCCGCTCACTGAAGATATAAAATCACAACATTGCCATCAGCTTTAACTGACATTCAGTGGTGTAGTGACAACCTGCTCCAAGTGGAGAATTAGTCAGGGCTAAAAAAGAAATCGTCAGGTTTGAAGCCCCAAATACTCAGGCCAGATTATGACCCGGGTCTGTGCTGGTTAAAGAGGTAACACAGTGACACAAATAACTCCACATGGTGGAATATTCCCAGTGGACCAACAGGAAAAACAGAGCTAAAGTGTGGCGTGTGGCAGCATTCTGACAAGGGAATGGAAATCTCATATAAGATGAGGGTGTGTAGGGGTCAGAAGGCGCATGATGGGTTTTAGAGGTAGAGTGGTTCAGTGCCACATTGACAGGGCTGATGTGGGCGGCACGTTTCATTCTCTATTTGTGCCTAAACACTTCAGTGGTTTTGTAAATAGGCAATTATTTCTGCCAGGAATTTCTGCACCAACAGCTACATTGACTATTTGGCTGCTTTAATATCTGCACACATCAAGCAGTGTGTGTTTTCATTCATGGTAATGACCACTTGCTAAAGAGCTTCCCATGTTGGAGACATTTAGACAGTATGTGGAGAGGCACATCTAGTAAAGGTAAGAGAATGTATTGAGGTTAAATGGTGCATGTTATGAGTACATGTGCATGTTTTAAATGGGAGGGTTTAAGTCCAGCATGAAATCATGGCTTGGCTCTCAGCGGGACAATTTCAGGGAATTAAACCCCCACAGAAGATGGTGAATTCAAAAAACAGAGCTTGGGTATTTTGGTGTGGGGTGTTAACGCATTATGCTGTTCTTGCTTGCTCCCTTTTCTCATATTGTTTTGGTGACAAGGTTTAGCTTCATCAATTTAGCAGCAGTGAATTTTATCATGCAACTCTGTAACCTGAATATGTTCGTGTAGATCATATCAAATCCCTACAGCACACCTATTTACCAGCAGCGACTTCACACTGTGTTCACACACTGCAAAAAGATATTAGACAATGGATTTCACCTCTGTGTGTCCTAGCCGAAGTAGTGTTTTCATGGCATTCAAATTAGCAAAAACCCAACAGATATACACTACACTGTAGATACACTGTTTGGCCACTATATGTGAACGCTTGACCGTCACACAAAATTTTGCCACATAGCTCGAAGCAAACAACTGTATAGAATGTCTTTGAATGCTGTAGCATTACAATTTCCCTTCACTGAACCTAAACCTGGCTCAAACATTTTCCAGCATGACAATGCTCCTATGCACAAAGTAAGGTCCATAAAAACATGGTTTGCCAAGGGATGAGCGGAAGAACTCAAGTGTCCTGCACAGAATCCTGACCTCAACCCCAGTGAACACCTTTAGATTAAGAGGAACCTTGAATACCCACCAGGCCTCCTCGCCCAACCTCAGTACCTGGCCTCACTAATGCACACTCCACACTCCAAAATCTAGTGGAAAAACTTTCCAGAAGAGTGGAGGTTATTAAAACAGCAAAGGGGGCTAAATCAGGAATGGAATGTTTAGCAATGTCCATATAGTGGACATTGATACAGCAGTTAATTACGGTCCACTAATTTGATTGGACAAGTGATGTTTCAAGCAAGGCATGGCATGCCATGTAGGAAAATAATCAACAACTGATTGTTGTGATGTGGCCCAATGTGAAGCAGAGTTACTGTTACCCAGTCCACACAGGATTTTACAGGAGGGTTTTTTTTTTGTGAAAACTGCGGCTGTTGTAAAATTTGCGATGCAATTTGTCGGAGTTGATTGTGCTTTTTTGTGGAAAACTACTTGAATTTGGCAAAATCGCATTTGCGCGAATTGTTTTTTGCGGTCTTTCACAGTGATGTTTATTGGTAAATGAGACCTTTTAGCTGTACTCGAAGTCAAATCAAAGACAGCTTTGGCTGAATATGCATTGTGATGACGTCACATGGCACGTTTGATGACGTCACACGACGTGTCTTGGCCCAAATCTGCGGAAATACTGGAGGGGCTGATTACCATTCTGAAGTTGATCATTACCTATAACAGATGTCTCAAAGTGTTTCCTCTTATACTACAGTGATTTGCCAACACAAACAATTGTTTATTTATTGTAGAACAACATGTACATTTTTTTTCTCCGTTTATACAATGATTACATTTAATGTTTTGGAAAGTCTGCAATACAAGTTAATTTCTGTTAGTACTTAAGTTATAGCATATTTAAACACATGATCTCTCTCTTTTTTTTTGTCTTGAATTTAATCAAGCAATAAAATACAGCTTGTCACATAAACCTGTGATTTGAATTACAGGTTTATATATATATATATTTTTTTTTTATAAGAAATGCCACTTTTTAAAAATTATGGTGTCACTTAAAGGATAAACGAGGGTCAAAACTAGAACAAATAAGCAATTGTTAAAAGTCTATGCTTTTTAAATGCCTAGTATAAAATGTATTCAAAGGGAAGCTTTAAAAATGTTCGTCTTTCCCCCAGGCTCTATAATTGTCAGTATCTTTGCATTGTACTTTCTGTTACCACTTGAAAATGCAGAGAGGCCCTGGATAGTGAATGCTCACTCAAGTATGTTTTCATTGGTTTTAATTTACTCATGTGCATACAAATGAACAGAATTCGTGCACAGACAAATGTTCTCATGCAAATATACTGCCGTGCAAATGTTGACAAATCTGGCACATGTCTATTGCCAATTGGATAAAGCCGCTTAAAAGGATCAGACACGGCCAAGTGAGTGATCCAAATGCCCGCCAATAGAGATGTAGCCCTAAAATGGAAGCTGGAAAAGATATGTACGGGGGAGAGAGATACTGGGAGTATTTGTCTTGTAGGAAGATATTGCTGTTTTTGTGTAAATCTTCAAATCACACTCTTTTAAAAGTCATTTATAGTTCAAATTTGGTTGGCTGCTCTAATAGCCCACATTTTGTCTGCCTGCTGTCTTGGATTCCTGCTTTGATAATGTTTGCTTAGACTTATTAGAAAGGATCACATGGATGGATGCTTCCTTACGATCATTTAAAAACTGTTTGGCAGAGGATTTGCTGTTCTCTGCAATGTATACAGCCATGAAAGAGAACATTTGTGAATTGCACATGGGAGCAAGACTGCAAGAGAGAGAGAGTGTATGTGGGTGTGGGTGTGTGTGTGTGTGTGTGTGTGTGCGTGTGTTTGTGTGTGTGTGCGTGCGTGTTACCTATCACCTGTGAGCACTTGGGACTGGACAACCACACAGCAAGTGAAGCACATGTGCAGATGGCCTCCCCAATGGAGGTTCCCTCATATCTAGTGGACCTACAGCAGGGGTGAAGGCCATTTATGTCACCTGATGTTCCGGGAAACAAATGAAAACAGACGGAGATAGGGGTGAAATTTGGACAGAACTGTGAAACCAAATTCATGGTAATAATGCCACAGTGTTCTGTAAATAATGTCTCAGACTAATATCCTTTATCTCATATATTCTACTTAATGTACAGTGGCTGCAGTTTGACTACAGATTGTAAAAACATATTATATGGATAACATGTCGATTTTTTTCACTTTAGCTTTTATAAATAGCTTAGATTTTATTCAGAACTTTAACTGACATGTTATATTGACTTTACCTTTATATTATTTTAATTATTGTATATTCATTCTATTTTTACACACTTTTTTATGATTTATTCCTATTTTTACTAACCTTTTCAATGTCTTCACATTTTTAGTGTTTAAAATAATAATAATAACAATTGGTGGTAGTAGTAGTAGTAGTAGTAGTTGTAGTAGTAGTAGTAGTTGTAGTATTAGTGGTAGGAGCGGTAGTAGTATTATAACATTAGTATTATTAGTAGTAGTATTATGTGGCTAAAACACATGCACACTCTCAAACAGTGGGTTAGAAGTGAGTACTTAAGAGTAGTTATGTTTTTGGTGTTATGTAACCACATTAACTGTTGCTTTAAGAGTCCTTTTTGCTTTATTTTTTGGTCAATGTCAACCTGATATAGGAAGGTAGTCAGGAAGGAAGGAAGGAAGGAAGGAAGGTAAGAAGGATGGATGGATGGATGGACTCAATACCAGAACTATTAGTACCAGAAAAAAACATAACTGTGCTTTGTTCATTAGCCACAGGTCCCGTACTAAAGGTTCCAAACGTTTTCCCCTTTTTTTTTTTTTAAACAAAGTATCTGTCCAATATCAGTGACTGCTGGATGTCACTGTGGCTGAATTCTGGCATGTTGCCAAAAAAGAATGACAAAACCCAAACATTTTTGGCTAAAATTAGACTTTTCTGCTTAAAACATTTGAAATAAATGTATTCATTTTAATTTGAATATTTTTTTAATTTACTTCCTGCAAATGTAATGTTGTGTAAATATGCAGTTAAACAAGAACAGTGGTAACGATCAGTCTACACTTCCAACAGAAAAGTGTGACAGAAAAAACCACAATTGATGCCGCAGCTATCTGTGGCTTGGAGCTAATACAGCAAAATTAGTTGGGAAATTTGTACTCTTTCACCCCTGTCAATCACAGCAATGAGGTCGTGCAGAAGAGGATAGATAGTGCTTTCCTCCATCCATCACGCAGCATGAGCAACCTTTCTAAAAGATGTCTTTGACTGCCTTCATGTGACTAAGTGGGGAGCACATGTTTACCTCACGCTCCCTGGTTGCTAGCTGTCATGTGATAGGAGGAGAGTTAGCTAGTGTGAAGGAATTGGCAAGACCAACTTCGGGGGGTAAATAAAGGCTAACATTGAACATCTGAGTCTTGTTGTTCCACATATTATATATTTACCAGATTTCTCTCTCCAGTTCTTTCCCTGAGCACTGCTCTGAGCATACAGTATGTGTTGCAGCGAGCAGAGAAAACCCAAAGTTGAGCACAAGTGAGCTGGAGTTATTTATTTAGAAAATGTTTTACATTACCGACTTACCCCAATGCCAAATAATAAGCTCCTGTGTGCTCGTATGTTGGGTCTGCAACATATTTAATATTTAATACTGCGAACATGTTGTAATGCTGTGGAAGATCAGAACAGGATCACACCCTCAGGCTTTCAGATCTTATCACTGTTCAGTTAAATGTAGTTAATACGTGTAGTTGATCTTAAACTGTGGTTAGAATTCTCATTGAGCTTAAACAAACACACAAGTGTGAATCTCTACTTCTGAATGTTTTGGCAGATTGCTTTCAGAAATGTCATTTTCAGCCACAAACTCTTGGGGTGAGCAACAAACATTCAAACTATGCCTGGGATTCATTTACTTCTTTTGATTCATGCTCATGTGTGCCCAGATAATTCGACTCATCTTTCTTACCCACATATAATTATTTACTATAAACCCCTATTAAAAACACTCAAGCACCTCGATTAATATTCAGAGTGCACAGCATGTAAATCTAGCTACAGATCCTCTTCAGGTGATATGATACTATTTTGAACTATTACATTAACTATTTATACTATTAAATTAAACATTTTCCACTGAGCTTGACTTTTCTGGCAAGAGAACATGCACCTTAGGCCACAATCATACACAATTCTCAGATCACGCCAGAAAAGTGCTGAAAAGAAGCACTGAAAAAGAACAGCAACAGAAGAGGAGCAGGAGTGTATGTGATCACAGATGTTTGAATTGAGGACCCTGTCATAATTAGCGGTGCAGTTTGGAAAGACGGACACCTGCTGTTCCTTCAGCCCCGAGGGCAGCTGTGTACCTTCTCTAATCCCCACACAACCCTTTCAAACTAAGAAGAAAAAAAAAAACAAACCACATACATGTATCATCTTTCACACAACTCCAACGTGCATTTAAATCAAAACTATTGAAATACGCATCAACAGCATGTGTTAACATCTCTCCTACTGCATTAATTTGTTGTTATATAATGCTTTTCAAAATTCTCAAGCCTTTTGAGAAATGAATTAAGTAACATATTAGGGCACTCTGATGTGGCTTGTATTTAAATAGAGCTACTAAGTGTCACGAGGCTGAATGTTTACTGAAGCAATATTGGAAGCAAATTGAGTTCTGATCTGTCTGAGCTGTGACACTAAGCATTTTCTTCCAATTCACTTCCATATAATAGTATCATGTTGGCTGAATAATGAGCTCAGCATATGCTGAACTGTACTTCTCAGAGATTAAAATCAACTCGGTGTGATGCATTGAATGTAATGGATCAAGAGGTAAAAAAATAAAAAAATAGAAGTCAATATTTCATACTCAATGTTCAAAAACGGCAAAGGTCAACACCAGGAAGTACAACAGAATGAGCAAGGTATACATAGATAAACTATAACAAGCTATAAACAAGCTATAAAAAGACAAAAGGGCTAAACACAGAACAGGTGCACACATTAGGAGAACAGGTCAATGACAAGACAGGGGCAGAAACAAAAATAGACTTGAACCAAAACAGACACGTGGCATAAACAAATGATGCTAGAAATCTGTTCTATCTCTGGGTCGCAGGTCCTTAAAATGTTTTCAATTTCTTAATGTACAAAAACACATTAATTAGCATTAACATGTCTTAAATTCACGTTTCAAAGGTCTTAAAGGAGCAACCGAGCCGACACCGTAAAGAAGATTTACATTCGATGCTTTTTGAAATGGTAAAGTCGTGTAACTGTGTCGCAATCAGAGTGTGTGTGTGAGGCTCATCTGTGTTTTAGAGCGGCTCGGTTCACAGTAAACGCCGCTCCACACCAACTTCATCTCTGTCTGTTCTGTGAGTTGCGGTCTCTTTTAATTTGCAGTTAGAACATGATACGCGGCAGATTCACTTTGGATTTACGTTAGCGTACTCTCAAACATTTTTCTGGGCAGAGGTTTACAACATTTCCCCTGACTGGTAATGAGAGGTGAATTTAAAAACAAAACAAAACTGCAGCCTCTGGTTTTCAGCCAAAATAAAAGCCCCAAGGCCTAACACAAAAAAGTGAATTAAGTCAGAAATTTATTACTATTGTTATATTACTATTTGTATACCAAATACAAATGTATTATTATTGTTACGTATTATTCAGTGTAATAGTAATATTACAAAATAGCAAAGGTTTTTTAAACATTTATAACACTGCTTGTTACATTTCCCTGGCATTAAATTACAACAAACAGTAAACACTGCAGCGAGGGGGTTTCTAATTCAGCTGCTGAGGGAGTGATGGTAAAATCGACATATTTTCTTTTCTGACTGCCGTAATTGATCTCTCTATATTTTTTTTCCCTCTCTTGGAAAGTCATGGAAAGGAAATACTGGATGTTTTTTTTCTTTCACTGTTTGAGCGAATGGTAATGCACAAAGCGTATTTGCTACATTCTCCCATAGACCTCTATAGACGTTTACCCTGCTATAGTTTACTTAAACCCAGAAATGGATGTACATGTGTAAGCACAATCCATTATAGCTGATGTATCGTATAGCATGATTGAAGTGACTTGCAGGTTTTGAATGTGGTCTTAAAAAGTATTCAATTTGAAGTGCTGATACCTGCAGATACCCTATATCTAATCAGCTCAAGCATGGACACTGCATTCTTTCTTATCACTTATACATTGTTTTTTATCTTTTGTCTGCAGCATCAGTTGCAACCAATACAACGATAACAAAATGTACTTTTTCACCTGTTGTAGCCAGTGTGTTCATTTTCACATTTTCTTTAAAATTCCTGCGTGACTTCCTAAGCAGCCTGTTTACTGTTATCCTTATACTACAGCACGGTTGAATTCTTGAATAAGAATCTGTCAGAAGGTGTTGATTCATTTTCTATAGCAGCAACACTGACACTTATCTGACTGGTTTATGGAAATGGGCTTGCTCTAATACCATATTATTTCTACAGCTACTAATGGCTAATTTATAGATACCCCACATAACCTAACAATAAAGACATAAAAACTGTTGTTATTTAACAACAACATTTAAAATGTCTAATTGTTGATATGGTAAAGTTTGGTCTCAGATGTTGCCGAACAATAAATGTAACTCTAAGCTGTATAGTTTAACTATTAATAAATTTCCTTTTTTGGGCAACTTTTTTGTGATATGAGACTGTCCACTTTTGCTGTGATAATGCCTCTACATTTCTGTGAATTATTTCCACTAGATTTTGGAGCATTGCTATGTGGAATTGTTCATTCAGCCACAAGGGCATTAGTGAGGCCCTGATGTTGGGTGAGGAGGTCATGGGTTGAGGTCAGGGCTCTGTGCAGGACACTCAAGTTCTTCCACTCCAACCTTGACAAAACATGTCTTCTTGGAACTTGCTTTGTGCACAGGGGCATTGTCATGCTGAAACAGTATTGGGTCTCTTAGTTCAGTGGTTGCCAAACTTTTCCAGGGCAAGGCCCCCCAAATGGCATTAACATTTGACCGAGGCCCCCTTTTGCAAGATGTCTTTAAAACACTTTAAAAATACAGACTTCTGAATATATCCATCTTTTTATTAATAATTACATCTTACATATTTACATTACATTACATCAGGAATTGATTGTGTGTGTGTGTGTGTGTGTGTGTGTGTGTGTGTGTGTGTGTGTGTGTGTTTGGTTGTCTGATAGTGAGAATTTATTTTTCACACCAAATTGTTGAGGCCCCCTTGGCGCCCCCTGGCGGCCCCCACTTTGAAAACCACTGCCTTAGTTCCAGTGAAGGGAAATTGTAATACAGCATACAAAGACATTATGTATAATTGTATGTTTCCAACTTTGTGGCAACAGTTTCGTGAAAGACCAAATATGGGTGTGATTCATAGGCGTAACCACGCACTCTTTGGGGTGGGTCGTGACCCCTCCAATGTTGAGGAAATATCAATCTGTCCCCCCAATATACAGGAGAAAATATTCTCTATATGT
>JAFFST010049776.1:15073-28419 GCA_022414735.1 Noturus placidus
TTGGACCCCCCCAATGTCCAAACACTTGGACGCCCCCAATGTCCATAACATGGTTACGCCCTTCGTGTGATTGTCATGTGGCCACAAACTTTTGGCCATATAATGTATGATGGAAAATTTTTAATGGTTTACAGATCCAGTCCATATTATTGGCATAAAAACCTGCACTGCTGCACATGGTATAAAATGTTCACTCATTTTTTATTTGAGGTATCAGATTTACCTTAATCATACAGTATTCGAGATTTATGGTCAAGAACTAAATCAAGGTCAAGACAAGCATTCCTGGACTAAGAATTCAGAGGCTCCTGGGCACAATGTCTTGTAGGTGATAGATGCTATTTACACCAAGTGAAGATAGCGATATATTCTATTTACACTAAGTGAAGATAGCGATATATTCTATTTACACTAAGTGACAGTAGCAGCATATTCTTACTTAAAGTCAAAATAAATAGTGAACACTATGTAAATATAATATATCTGTATTTATACACTATATAAAAGTAGCAGTTCTATGCAATAAATGCAAATAGTTGTTAGATGCTATTTATAGTTATAAACAGTGGCAGATACTATTTACACCTCATTATTGTTGTACATTATGAGGATGCAGTAATCCGATAATGTCTTCTTGAAAGCAATGAAAACCTCCTGAAGGTGTAGAGATGAATTTTTATAGATGTATTTTGTAGAGATGAATGTAGTGTGTAATTTTTCACACATTTTGCAAATATATAAATGTGAAAAAATAACATGAAATGTGAAAGCACATGTTTCTCTGAATGGATAAACAGAATATTACCACAGATGAACCTCAGGTATAGCAGAACTACATTTTTTTACAATCTATGAAACATCAGACAGTTTCTTCTTTTTTACACATTCATCTTCCACTTTGCAGATCATGTGTAAGCATGCTGGCAGACACCTCTGCGAATATCTGTGCGTGATTTCTGCCCATGTTTGCAGAGTCTCAGAAAGCTAAATGAGGCCATAGAGGTGGAAATAATGTAACACTTGCCACTGTTTGCATCTACCTGGCATCCATGTCTGTGTATCACATTGGTTTCAACAATGCAGCAGTGAGACAGCCCTCATTACACATGATGGATCTGTATAGCATAAGCAAAGCGTCGATGATTTTTTTTTTTTTTTACATTTTATTTAGTTAAAATATAGAAATGACAACCCACATTATCAAAGATATTATATTTATTATTTAGTTCTATTTCTAGTATTTCAAAAATAAAAAAAAAATGTTTACCTTGGGGATCAGTGATGATTTAGCATGTTTGTCTGCTCCATGAGCTTGCCTCTGGATTGTCACAGATTAACTGGGCCTATTGTGAGACTGTGTGCTATGCTGCAAGAAATGAGAGCAGCACCATCCTGACTGGGCTGGATACTGTCCCGCCCTAACAAGCCAGCTTTGCCCTCAAAACTACTCCAATTATCTGTAAAGCACACATTGTTTTCAGAGCACCACAAGGACATCCAGTGACCATAACCTGCTGTAAGATACATTGCCACACCGCATTGAGATTGTGCCAGAGCATATATATCCACTCCAACCTCGATGGGATAGTACTCAGAGATATTGTACATGAAAAATGCTCCATGTTCCTTGCCATTATCTAGACCAATGGTTCTTAAAGTGGGGTCCAGAGACCAGATACTCCCAGGGGTCTGTATAGCATAGCCAAGTGGTCTGTGATTATTTAAATTTAGTTAAAGCACAGGAAAATTCAACCCACCATTATCAAAGTTATTATATTTATTATTTAGTTCTTGTAGTTATAAGCTGGTTTGACTAGTCATGGGAATTCAATGGGTTTAATCCAAACTTCACTAATTCAAATCAACAACAATGCAAACTTGGATCTCATGTGTTGTTTCAATGGCAAGTAAAGGAAGAGAAATGCTGTATAGGAAATACATCTGTACTGAGGGAAACTGGGCAATTTATTCTACAACTTACAGAGTTGAGAACCACTGCTCCAGACAGATTTCGCCAAACTTAGGAGCTGTCATTGGTACAGTACTGGAAGTTCTATCCTAGTAATCTTTTTTGGGCTTATATAATCATCCCCGCTCCTGCCATCGGCGTCAGTTGATCTACACACACTCAGTTCCTCCCTACTGCACTATAGTACACTCTTCACTAAAATGAAGAGTTTGTCTAAAGCCTAATCCAGCCTTTATGCCTGAGTGCTTCCATGCATTCACCCACCCACTACACCTCCATGTATATATGAGCAACATTTATCACACTGACTGGTGGAAACCATAGCGTTGGCAAATCCTATTACAATCATTGTTCATGAATGAATTTACACGTTTCCCTTAAAAGCTAGACTTCTGATCTTCTACAGAGTTCACGCACGGATATCTTTATATTCTAGCTGACCGTTTCCACTTACTGTTTCAGAGCAATGATGGTTTCACAACAATGCCGGTTATTTATCTCTCTAAAGTGTCATATGATGCATCCTATCAGAGTCTGATTGTACAATTTATGCTGAATATGTTGCCCAAATGCATTTAATTAGCATGATTAGAGCTTATAAGTCAACCAATCTGTATATTGACAACATAGCATTAACAGCATTAACATGGTCCAAAAAATCCCCTAGATATGCAACAGACCACAGAGCCAAGATGCATTCATATGAGGAAGACTGTGCCAAACAGAAACGCAAACACGCTTAGGGAGAAAATGTGAAACAAATACATAGACGATATTGTTTATTGGATTTGAGAAAAACGTGCCACTCTGAAAAGCAAGTGTTTCATTACATTGCTCTTACATAACTAAATTAAATTAAATTAATCAATTTGTATAGCGCTTTTTACAATGGACATTGTCTCAAAGCAGCTTTACAGAAATATCATTTTTACACTTACAAGCGACTTACAAATGAGGGCACACTCACACACCAATGGTAGCAGAGCTGCCATGCAAGGTGCTAGCTTGCCATTGGGGGCAACTTAGGGTTCAGTGTCTTGCCCAAGGGCACTTCGGCATGGGATCACCCGGGCCGGGATTCGAACCACCACCCCCCGATTAGTGGACAACCCGCTCTACCGACTGAGCCACAGCCGCCATAACTTGATCCCTTAAGTGATAAAACAATCAGCGTTTTTTTTTTTTTTTTTTTTTTTAAGAATTAAACTCTCACATCAGAGGGGAATTCAATTCCCCATTGTATCACGTTTCACTTTCATTAGTCATTGCAGTCACGTCACACTAAAATGCAAAATCTTCATTACATTGCGGCTACTTCACTCAATGTCTTCAGAGAATAACAATCTGCTTTATTCAAGAATTAACCACAGAGTTCACATCAAAAGGGAAATGCGATTACCCAATGCATTGCATTTCACTTTCATCAGCCATGCCACAGTGAAATGCAATCACTGTTCAGTCACAGTCCTAAAACAATCTACACCTAAAGGTGTCGATTCCATATAAAGGAATATGATTTATCGTTTCCTATTGGTTTCTGCATTCCTAGCACATTGAACAATTAATTACTACTAAAATTATTAATATGACTTGTTCAGAGCAGGAGTTATATTATCCACTATAGGATATCACCACAGGATATAACCAGGAGTTATTAGTAATTTCACCATAAAGACACTAGATTATTTGCGTTTTGTTTTTGGGGGTTCATTTATCATTGAGCTCATTTATTTAGCTGTGCACTTACATAGACTAATGTACTGAAGGAAATGTTGATGCTCTAAATAATGATACCATCATTTGATTGCTTGGATTTAGTCATATTAGATAGATCGGGTGCTTCATTTCCTGTGAAATGATTTGTTCCTGTGCAAGTTTCTGATGTTTCCTGCTCAGACTAATAATGAGCAATCTGTCTGTCTGTGTCCTCAAATCTCCAAGGTTTGTGTAATTGTGAGTGGCATGACTGGGCAGAAATGGAGGGGAGAAAATAAAAATGCTGCTGAGTGAGATAAAGAAAATATTGGACACATCAGAAAGAAGCAGAGGCTTTAAAGCTTGGATCACTGGCCTTGTGTATGCTGCACAAATATAATCTTGCATTTGGAGTTTAATCAAGTTAGAATTTCTCTTCTGATGAAAATGTTATCCTTTGAACAGTACTGTGGGTGTCAGAGATGAGTTTGCTGAGTAAATCTATATTTTGCCGTGCAATGTGTGTGTGCCATTACTAGTGTGTATATATATATTTGTTTTTTTTTTAAAAAGTGTCTTTCTCAAAAAGGTCAACTGACAACGAATGCAAACAATGCCAAAAAAAAAAAGGAAAAGAAAAATCATCATTGATGTCCAAAGGGTCCTCAGAGCTGCCTTTACTAAAATAAATCAATGCATGTTTGAAGAGTTTTATAAAGAAACATTGTCAATGCTTTCTGTCTATCACTGCCTGCCTTTTTTTAGGCTTGAGCGAGTTTCAAACTTTTGCACTTGCTAAAAGCTCCAGTAAGTGAAGGCTGTGATTCACTTAGAAGCTGCCAGTCTGATCGTTACTGGATCATTATCCACACTGTGTGCTCCAAATACACTGGTTCTCTCTCTCTCTCTCTCTCTCTCTCTCTCTCTCTCTCTCTCCCCACAGTCATATATGATTTAAATTTTACTCTGTTCTTTACACTCCATCTCTGTCGTTCTCTCCTATAGCATGTTTAAATAATAATCATATATGAAATGTATGTGATTTTAACATAAGGCATACAATTACTAAGTACTACTTCTTCTTTTTCTTCTATTACTACTACTACTACTAATTATAATGATAATAATAACAATAACAATAATAATAGTAGTAGTAGTACTACTACTACTACTAATAATAATAATAATAACAATTATTATTATTATTATTATTATTATTATTATTATTATTATTATTATTATTATTATTATGTCACTTTCAGTAATCACTTTATTCTGGTTGTTCAAGGGTGCAGTGTATCTGAAGTCTATCCTGAGAACATGGGGCATGAACAGGGAATACACTCTTAATAGGATGCCAGTCAATCACAGGGGACACACACACACACACACCCCCACACACACACTCATTCAATCTGGATTGAATTTTTTTGGGAAAATGAGAAGAAACCAGAGAAGCCAGAGGAAAAAAGAAATGAGAAGATAACAATAATAATGTTTGTAAATAATAAAAATAAATAAATAATCAAATACAAATAATAATAATAGTAAACACAATAAACAATAAACAGGCTTGGACAGTTTGTTTGCTGAGATCAAACCCCAGGTGCAGCTGGGCACAATGACACTGATCGTTGACAGTGCAACAAAATTGGCACCAAACATGGCATATTGAGAGTGAAATGAGCAGAGCAGGTCAAACTTTCCTGTCTTTTAGTGGACATGCTGAAAGTGATCAGATGCTGTATCCAATCTAAAACCCGCAACACGCATCCTGAATGAAAGATTTAGGCCTGAGAAACTCTGCCACTTTAACTCAGGAGCACTATAACAGATAAACCCTGACCAAAGCCTGAAGGACAATAAAACAACACAACATAAGGAAGATGTTAAATGGTACAAAACATACAAATAACTCATCTAAGTGTATCTACGCTTATTTTTAAATTCTAGACAGACTCAAAATGGTCAACTTATTATATTAAAACTCTCTTCAGGCAATCAACTAAAAACATATACATTTGCATATACATTACATTATGGGGTGTTGTATGTAGAATTTTGAGGAAAAGAATGAATGTAATCCATTTTGGAATAAGGCTGTAACATAACAAAATGTGGAAAAAGTGAAGCGCTGTGAATACTTTCCAGATGCACTGTATTTTTCTTAATCCTAAATTTGATTTGATTCATTCTCATACATAATTATGCCAAATGGACCAAAATCGTAATTCCCCTCACTTTCCTCAGAAAGATATGGAAGTAATCATTTAAAAGCATTAATGCTTTTTCAGAGGAAATACTGTTTAAATAATTACATTTAACAAGCCAGATTGTGTGAAAATTCTTCTCCATAAGCCATACACTGGTCTAAACACCACCACCATGACTGAGAACCCGGAGCAGAGCAGTGGCAAAGTTTCTATTGTTACTTTTATAAACATCAGTCTTATTCGTGGTGTTCATTTCTGAATGTAGCTTCTTTAACAAAATGTCTAGCATTTCTACTATCAAGGCGACTATAAATGAACACGGCACAGTTTCAAGTGAGTTTCGTTTCCTGGGAATATGGATGTTTGTGTCACACATGGAAATTAGGTTATTAAATCCTTATTTATAGAAAAGGGAAATTATGATAATGGGGTGTGTGAATATAATGTTTCAAACCCTTGTAAGATAGGAAACACAAGACATTGTTAGACAGTAAGATAAACAATAGGAATTGTCCTGGATTTTAGTCTGTCTTGTCCCCAGCAATTTTCAACCCAAATTTACGTAATTGTCTAAAAAGTACAACACTTCGCTGTACCACATTGTCTGTGCACCTTTCCAGACGTTATATCAGTGAGCTGATCCGCCATTCAATCTCAGCACATTTTTCACAGTTAACAACTGACAGAATATTCCCCTCCTGTTAAATGAGAAAACATACTAAATTGTGCTTATAAAATGAGTGTTCCTTTTCCTAAATGTACAATATGCATAAACAAGTTGTGTGAGTTTTGTCTGTCAAATTACATTTATAATTAACACCGGGAAATTACAACGAAGATCATTTTAACATATCACACACCTCAAAATCACTAATAATAATTTGGCACAGCAGAGGAAATACCACATGGTGGTCATTTACCAGCTGATCCTGAGGAACCATGCTACAATTTAAAAGCTGTTTGCTGCATTAAGGTTGTTATGTAGGAAAAAATAGCAGAACCATTTTAGCTGATCTGTATTTATTTTTATTTTTTCACTACATGCTAACTAGTTACTTCTTTGTATAATAGAATATCCTCACCAATTACAAATGAGGGCGTTTATACAGGACTCTACTGTATGTTGACATCATAATATGAAGAGTGACATTTGAGAGTGACAAGTAAGGAATAAAACACTTTCACTGTTAAACCAGATAAGTTCATTTACTTTAGGAAACTAATTACCTCAATTTTTTTAAGTTGATGAATCAATTTCTTTAAGCCAAATACACTTATATATAACAAAAAATATATATTTTAAATTACAAAGTTTGAGTGTGTATTTTTTGTTAAGTGTATTTGGCTTAAAGAAATTAATTTATCAACTTAAAACTTTTGAGGTAATTAGTTTCCTCAAATTATTTGAGTTCAATGAACTATCCGGTTTTACAGTGTTGGTACATGCTGTTACAGGAAAATAATGAACGACAGGACGGTGTGATGTGGCCAGACATAAAGCATAATTACTGTTAGTACCTTGTACTTGATTATTTTGTATTAATTAACAGATTTTTAACAGATTATTAATTATTATAATAATTAACAGATTATTTTGCAGTATTCCTCTTACACCACTGCAATTTGTGACTGCGAACAACTTTTTATCTATTAATGCAGTGGTTTTCAAAGTGGGGGCTGCGGCACCCTTGGGGGCCTCCAGGGGGCACCAGGGGGGCCTCAACAATTTGGTGTGAAAATAAATTCTCACTCTCAGACAACCACACACACACACACACACACACACACACACACACACACACACAATCAATTCCTAATGTAATGTAAATATGTAAGATACAATTATTAATAAAAAGGGGGATATATTCAGAAGTCTGTATTTTTAATGTGTTTTAAAGACATCTTGCAAAAAGGGGGCCTCGGTCAAATCTTAATGCCATTTGGAGGGCCTTACCCTGGAAAAGTTTGGGAACCGCTGTATTAATGAATGATTTGTTGTATATGTATCCATTTAGAGTTACATTTAATGTCATGGAATGCCTCCAACGCTTTCTATGACAGTCATAAGTATAATAAACCATCAACACATTCATATCATAGCATAATACATTCCTAAAGCATTGTACTGAATACATAGTTGTAATCAGTTATGAAAATGCATTACACTTTATAGCTAGCTTTATTATGCATTATACATTGTTAACATAATGTTATATCACTATGCCCCAATTTGCTTAGTGCATTTTGATAAGATATACAAATGATATAATATGTTACAAGCACTACTTATAATGCATTTTTTAACAATTTATAAATGTATCATAAACGATGCTACAGACTGTAATATAATTTCATAAGTAATTACAATGATGTCTTTAACACGTTATAATATTTTATAAATGTTTTCATAAGTCATACATACTGGAAAATATCGCCTTCATATAATATGTTTCAGATAGTTCCTGTTATCACTGATAGAATAACAGC
This sequence comes from Noturus placidus, assembly GCA_022414735.1. Classification (NCBI taxonomy): domain Eukaryota; kingdom Metazoa; phylum Chordata; class Actinopteri; order Siluriformes; family Ictaluridae; genus Noturus; species Noturus placidus. The sequence goes on from JAFFST010049776.1 coordinate 23,438, forward strand.
TATAAATAGTAATTATCTTAACAACATCTTTTTTTAAGTTCTATTAAAAGTTATAAGACACAGCTGGTTATCGTTAGTGAGAAACTGAAGTTTACAGCCTCATCTATGACTTTTATAAAGCTCTGACACTGGAGACTCCTTCCATCCATCCATCCATCCATCCATCCATCCATCCATCCATCGCTTACTCCTTTTCAGGGTCACGGGGAACCTGGAGCCTATCCCAGGAGGCATCGGGCACAAGGCGGGATACACCCTGGACAGGGTGCCAGTCCTTCGCATTGCACAATCACATACACACTCACACACATACACTACGGACACTTTTAATGTTAAATAAACAGCTCCTCACAGAACTCTTCTGCTTCACATAAGCCATACAAATCACTATGTAAATACAGTGACACTAAAGAAATGCGAATGTATTAAAACAAATGCATTCCTATAAAACTTTCACTTAGCTTGCAGCTGGAAGTAAAACCAGAGCTGCTGTTACAGAACTAATCAGCACCATATGCATGATCAAGAGCAGTGTTTTACAGCTTGTGTCTGACACAACTGGAATTAGCACCTGTCTTCTGGTGGTAATGATGCAACTAATGCATGCATGACTAATATTTAGCACATGAGGAAATAACAAAGTGTGACCTGTAACACTCAATGGAGTCATATATAAATACAAATAAATTTGATGGTAATTCAGTATTCACAACTTGTTAATTCGGTTTGCTAGTTATTACTGTGACTTAATTAACTAAATAACTAAATTAAATAACTTTGATTAATATCATTTGCATTATGAAGGGTATCATTTGGAGAACAATTTGGTTCAAATTTTCTTTATAATTTTACTAATTTTAACACCACCATCATTTGGATGTAGTTTTAGTGTTAGACTTTTGATGAAAATACACAGTGATTTTACTAATATTTTAATTATTTTTTTTACTGTTAGTGATAGTCTAGTGTACTTGCTGAAATACTATTTTAGTCAATTAAAAAAAAAAAGGTTTTCCCATTAAATTTCCCCCTATATGTCTTTTTAATGTAATTATTTTCCAAGCTGTAAGTCCTCCTTTAAGTACACAGTGCCATTATTAAAGTTTTGTCCCTCTTTAATGTAGTAATAATAATAATAATTTATCAATTTGTATAGCGCTTTTTACAATGGTACATTGTCTCAAAGCAGCTTTACAGAAATATCATTTTTACATTTACAAGTGACTTACTAATGAGAGCACATTCACACACCAATGTAGCAGAGCTTCCATGCAAGGTGCTAGGTTCAGTGTCTTGCCCAAGGACACTTCGGCATGGGATCACCCGGGCCGGGATTCGAACCGCAAACCCCACGGTTAGTGGATTAGTGGACAACCCGCTCTACCGACTGAGCCACAGCCACCCCAAATATATATACACACACGTGTATATATATATATATACACACACGTGTATATATATATACACACACACACACACACACGTGTATATATATACACACACACGTGTATATATATATACACACACACGTGTATATATATACACACACACGTGTATATATATATACACACACACGTATATTAGCTAAATGAAAATTCTGCAGTAGCTAGAAAGGTTTTGAGGAGAGATTTTAGAACACCTGAACATCACACCTATATTTGCCTTTTGAACATCCCACTACAGATTTAGTCCCCCTTTTACTGTTATAATGACCTCCACTCTTCTGCGAAGGCTTTCCATTTTGGAGGATTGCTGTAGGGATTTGTGCTCATACAAGTGATGTCAGGCACTGATGTCGGGGGAGGAGGCCTGGTGTGCAGTCTATATTCTAGTTCATCCCAAAGGTGTCCAATGGGGTTGAGGTCAGGATTCTGTGCAGGCCCCTCATGTCTTCCTGGAGTTCGCATTGTGCACAGGGGCATTGTCATGACCCGTAGGTTTTGGCCCCTTAGTTCCAGTTAAGGGACACTATACTGCTACAGCATACAAAGACATCTTATATAACTGTGCGCATTGGACAATTTTATCCTGTAGCAACAGTTCAGGGAAGAAGCACATAGGTAAAGCTATAATGTTAAGTTTTCGGGCACAGGGAAGTCTTCTGTATGGAAGGATTTCTGGTTTCTCTGTAACCTGACAAGCTACAATTCATTAATTTGTTATTTTTCAATAATAAAAAAACAGTAATTGTTGGCAAATTCTTGTTGTATAAGAGAAATAAAAGGTTGTGCAGGAAAATTGACAACTTCAGGGTGGTAACAGTAAATCACTGATTATTTCCATTACATATTACATAGCTTTCACCAGAACAACATAGTTTTTGCTGAGCAACATTTTTCATTGTAGTTTTCATCACGAAGTGAACCATCAAGAATCCTAAAATGGACTCTAACATGTCATATAATATGGAATATAAATTTCAGAATTCAAATCAGCTGTACTATGAAATACAGAATAAAACAACAAGTTAAGCCTTAAAAACTACTCTTTTTATCATTGAAAAAGGTTAGGCCACTGACACACACACACACATTATTATAACCTCAAAGCAAATATCAAGAAATAAACTCTACCCTACAGTAGAGTAGTTGTATGTATTTGAGAGCATATTTTTTTTTGTCTCAGCCAGATACTGTCTCAAATTGGCAAACATAAAAAGGATGATTTTAGAACATAATGTTCAACAGTTCTCCCAACCTAGAAAATCTTGATACGAGTATGATGTAGCTAAAAAAAAACAGTATGACTAAAGGGAATGAGGGAAACAGTGGGATTTGCTTCCTAAAATGTGTTTATTAGGATTTCTACAACCAGCTGACCAGAAACATCATTTTCCTGAAGCACTAATCGATGAACCTAATGGATTAGAAAAAAATACAAATTTTCTAAATCAGTTGTGTCGAATCTTGGCTACAAAATACCTGTCAGTCACTCTGTGGGAGAAAATCAGATATTTAAAGGCAAGTATTTAATTATTTTTATTATTCACAGCACACATTGAGGAACTTCTAGAGGCAGAGTAACTGCATAATGCAGGATGAGCTATGGAATGTCATGATTTGTTGACTACTTAAATTCAACAAGGATTATGAATTTTGCAGGACAATAAACGTTGTGATGCAAAAATGGTGGATACAATTCAGAATAAAATTTCACAAAATTAGAAAAAATAAATAAGAGAGGTCCCTAAATTGACTTAATAGCAGACTCAAAGAAGAATACAACATCAAAACAAAAACAGTACCCACTGGCTGGTTCAGTTTTACTGTAAAGCCTGGTGATGTGTAAACCCAGTACGTACACAAATCCAAAAATAATTAGGCTCAGATATAAAGCAGCAATAGACTTCTCAACAAACAAAGAAACACACAGCATTACAAAGCACAAACTGGTGAAGAACTAAACACATAACAGGTGTACACAATTGGGTAAAAAACCAATGACAGGACGAGGCAGAGACAGAACAGAAACCAAAACATACATGGTGTTTGTTGCCATGGGAACAGCTTCATGTACAGGGAAACAGTGACACTTACAACTACAAGTCTATTAGTTTCACCTTATTTAGAAAATAAAAGCACTGTATTTACTGAATAATATGCTTTACGACGAATAACTGAAAATAATTTTAAAAAATAAGATGATTTTGTTTTTTTGTTTTTTTTTTTAGCTTAAACCAAAAAAAGAAAGACAACATCAGCAAGTTCTATTTTTATAGTATACCATACAGACTGCTCTGACCAGTAACACTGCCCCAAACCCCACAAGAGAAATTACATATCACTAAGTAGGCTGAGTAAGGAAGGGTCACTTTAATTATTTTGGATGTCTGCAGCACTACTTGTGTTTTATCGTTCCCTTTCAATTACAATTGACTATTTAATGTATAAAACAAGACAGGGCATGCTGGTATAGGAAAATAATATATGATGAAGCTCAACATGAATCAGAGTTACTGTTACCACCCTGAAATTGATTAATGATTATGTGAATTGTGTTTTGTTTGTATTACACCGCAGCAATATACCAATGAATATTTATTAAAGAATGACACGCCATACAGTTTAACTGTTTGTAGTTGCATGTATGTTGCTTGTTTTGGTATCTCCAAAGTTATACTTTGCATACATAATAACAATTATAAACAGCGTCTCGCCAGTCTCTCTGTATTCTCTCTATTGTTAAGTTCCTAAGAAAACACAGCTTGTCATGTTAACGAGAAACAGGAAGGATCCTCTGTTATGTAGACTGTGATGGGAAACCAACTGACTGTTACTGGAGTCTCCTTCCAGAATTGGTAAATAAGCATTTTCTCACAAAAAGCTTCACCGTGTCAATAACTACAGTGGTGTGAAAAAGTGTTTGCCCCCTTCCTCATTTCCTGTTCCTTTGCATGTTTGTCACACTTAAGTGTTTCGGAACATCAAACCAATTTAAACAGTAGTCAAGGACAACACAAGTAAACACAAAATGCAATTTGTAAATGAAGGTGTTTATTATTAAAGGTGAAAAAAAATCCAAACCATCATGGCCCTGTGTGAAAAAGTGATTGCCCCCCTTACTATAACTGTGGTTGTCCACACCTGAGTTCAATTTCTCTAGCCACACCCAGGCCTGATTATTGCCACACCTGTTCACAATCAAGGCATCACTTAAATAGGAGCTGCTTGACACAGTAAGGTCCACCAGAAGATCCTTAAAAGCTACACATCATGCCGAGACCCAAAGAAATTCAGGAACAATTGAGAAAGAAAGTAATTGAGATCTATCAGTCTGGAAAGGGTTATAGAGCCATTTCCAAAGCTTTGGGAATCCAGCGAACCACAGTGAGAGCTATTATCCACAAATGGCGAAGACATGGAACAGTGGTGAACCTTCCCAGGAGTGGCCGGCCGCCCAAAATTACCCCAAGAGCGCAGTGACGACTCATCCAAGAGGTCACAAAAAACCCCACAACAACGTCCAAAGAACTGCAGGCCTCA
>JAFFST010049776.1:74149-85936 GCA_022414735.1 Noturus placidus
TTCACTGCACGTTGCACTGTGTACAGTTGTGTGTGACCAATAAAAATTGGAATTTCTGTTGAAATTTCTGTTGAAATTTCAACTGTTGTTTATCTGTCCTTAAAAAAAACACGTACCAGACAATAATGAAAAGTCATGTGTCCTCTGAGTACACACATGTTCTAAGTACACATCCATAGTATACGTACATAGTCTAGATTAGTGGTCACCAACCTGTTCCTGGAGATCTACCTTCCTGAAGACTTCAACCATAATTGTGCCCACCTGACTATCTAATCATTTCCTTAAGATGTTCTTGATCGACTAAAACAGGTGTGTTAGATTTTGGTTAGAGATGAAACCTGCAGGAATGTAAATCTCACGGAAGAGGGTTGGTGAGCACTGGTCTAGATACTACTGAAAACCCTGATCTCAGACTCATCCACCCGAGGAACTACCTGGCAACCTCAAAGGTGTGAACAACATACAGGTTTTGAATAGTCCAAAGAATTCCCAGAAATTCTCAGCTTCAATAAAATTTCAATTATAGTATAGCTGTATAGTAGAAATTACTGACTATAACACTTTTTTCTATACACAATGCATGGGGACATTCACAAATGAAAATGACTAGGTTCTAGTCAAAAATGATTGACTAGAACCTAGAACCAGTTTACCCTATATATTATGAATCCAAAGCATGACTATAAAACAAGGGCGTAACCATGGTATGGACATTGGGGGGGTCCAACGAACTCAGCGGGAGGGTATGTAAGTGAATGTAACGTCAATGGTCCAAAACTGGAACTGACGTTAGCCTAGCCTACTTCGTGGGTGTGCAAATATCAACAGTTAATTGATATTCTTAAGAACAAACCAAGTGAATGATATGATGCCTTTTATACTAAGCTAAGGTTACCTACTATTTAGGTATCTAGTTACTTACTGTCTGAATAAAAGCTCGTATGTTCTGCTGCACTTTTCTACACTTGGCTGCTGTCTCCACTTCTTACAGACTGAGCTCTAAAATATATCAACAAACTTGTGTTGAACGTGGGTGCAACCTAGTGTTCAATTGGAGGAGGGGCACACCCATTTTCCTTAAAAAATGGAAATATATTAAAAAGGAATAGACATAAATAAATAGAACAGATGAAGAAAAGACAGATCAGTTGGCAGGGTTCATTAAATGGGGACATATAGAAAATAATTTGTACTGTATATTGGGGAGACAGATTGGTATTTACTCAACATTGGGGAAACACTTTTATAAAACTATGAAAGTGGTTCCCGTGAATCTAGCAGTGTCCAGCAGGGTTTTAAAATATGATGAACATGCTTTCCTTTCACACTGTTTCTCAAAGCTATTGGATTTTCAAAATACATCTCGTTAGCCAAAAGATTTAACATTAAAATGCATCAAAATTCTCAGAGAGTGCCTAATTCAAGGGTTTAATTAGATCTCGAGAGAATCCGTTGATCACTAGGAGTTCTACCCAACTGTAATATTTTATTGAATTTAAGATGAGTGCTTAGGCATAATTGCAATATGTACCTTTGCATTAATAAATTATTGATCTGGAAAAGTTTCATTTAATATGAATTTTTTTTTTTCACTTCTAAACACTGCACATGCCTGAAGTAATTCTCGCTTTCGTTATCACTCGCAACAAATTCTTCAGTGATTTCTTTTTGGCCTTGTCATTAATTCACAAATAATTGGAAGGATATTAAAGTATAAAATAAGTACAAATCTGGTGTGAAGCCTTTGATTAAGTGGGAAATATTAAGGCTTTGTTAAGCACTGTATTGAATTCTAGTCCTGTGGTCTACATGTTTTAACGCCAAAGAGAGGAGAGACGAGGAGGGAGAGACGAAGAAATATTTCTTGTTTGATTATGGTGCATAAAATCTACATCTCTAAATCTCTAAAACATGAACAAGAAACCCAGCTGGTGGAGGTCTTTCATTATTTCAGAAGCAAATATTCACAGCATGTAGGTTTTTAATCCCACATGCAGAGTGTGCATTTGGACTCCATATATAAAAATAAATAAATAAATAATAATAAAAAAAAAGGTAGATGTGCACACACACAAGCCAGCACAAATGAGTCTAAATGCCTGGGGGGGGATCAAAACTTTAAAATAAGAGTCGTGGTATAGCAGGAACATTTACAAGAAGGCTTCATATACTACTGTCATCATTGCAAACACCTACCAACCCCCGCTAGCACTCACGCATAAGTACACAGACACACTCTTATCCAGCACTGACACACACACGCACACACACATCACAGTCTTGGTATGGGGCCTTTGAAGGCCTCCCATTATAGTGATAACAGCTTCAGCTTTTTCAAAAATGAATCATTCCTCACCGTCTAGCACACACACACACACACACACACACACACACACACAAACACACACGGCTCTCAGGTCTTAGTATGGTGTCTTTGAACACTTTGGCATCTAAGTGACAGAGTTTGGTGAATCAACGTGAACTAGTCATCCAGAACAGGCCACTATTCTATAAAAAACACACACACACAGCTCTAACTCATCTCTAGCATCTGACAGTCTGACATCCAATGTGCAATGTATAACTGACACACACTATTTATATACTAGTACCATAGTTTTTACCAGTTCTTTTACTTGTCTGGGTAGATACTGGAGCACCTAACCTTATTGTTTCATGAACACCAAATGTTCCGTATACAGTACCGTGCAAAAGTCTTAAGCACCCTATTTTTTTTAAACTATGTTATAGATTTTTAATGTTATGACTTCTACATTATCGAGTCAGTACTAAAACATTTTAGATTCCCAAACATTCGTTTTCCATGACAGAATGAAATGTTGCCGAATGTTTGTATGTCAGTAAACAAAGCAGCAGATTAAGTGGTAAGAGACACTTTTCAGATAAAAACAAAAAAACAAAACAAAGCACAATGACCGCTGCTGGATTTCTCTGCAAATATAAAAAGCAAGTGCAACAGTCAAAATCTCCAGAAGAACTGTGGCTGGTTCTGCAAGAAGCTCAATAAAACATACAGATCATTTCATTATAAAACTGCACTAATTCTACCTGAGACTACTATTTTTTTTTTAAAGCAAAGGGTCGTCACACCAAATATTGCCTTTGTTTCATTTATTACCGTTTACTGCCCTTTGTAGTGTTTTTTTTTTTTTAATGTAGAAACATTAAATTTCATTAATTAGAAGGAATCTATGCTCTACAGCATTTCTTTGTATGTGCCTAAGACTTTTGCACAGTACTGTACTTGTTTTGTTTTCCTCCTTCAGTCCAAACACATGCGTTATAGGCTGATTGACAGCGACAATCGTGGGTGTCTGTGAGTTCATTTCTTGTGAAAGAGGGTAGTTAGTGCTTTCCTTTGATTGTGTTACAATACGCTGTGAGCAACAGGGTGAAAAGGCTGGCTGCACATGACTCGTGTTAGCCTTCACCCTTCCTGGTTGTTTGTTGCATTGGTCGGTGACCAAAATTGGGGAACATTTTTTTTTTTTTTAATACCAGCTGATTCACAATTCACGTCTCGTTGCCATAAGCAGCATCTAGAAACATCTGATCTTGAACATTTGAACATTGTCAGTAGAAATCCAAATCAGAATGTTGTATATATACTGCCAAGATGTGCATAATCAATTCCTAGTTGTGTTCTGTAACAAATGCACGCTGGTATGCAACAAAACAGTAGTTCCAGTCTTCACCAGTATGACCCGATGATGTAAATATTTTAAACACACGACATATTTTTGTCCACCCATTTCACTGCCTCTTTGAGATTAGCAAGAATTTAGTCCATTCCATATCGATGTGGGGTTGAAAAAGATAAAGAGCTCAAACCCAGCATGATTTCTCATTTCTTCTATTTTTTTTCCTAGACATCAAGTGGAGCAGTTTGTTCTTAGAAGGTCTAAAGCTTGTGTACATCCTATCAGTACATTAGCTTTACTGCTGTAACGTTCAGAGTTCTGACCCTATTTACTCTCCCCATCTGGCTGCCTCGTTTTTCCCCTTTAAAAACTTCCCATTTTACACGTTACTGTTCATTACTGCATTCAGGTCCAGTTAAAAGAATTGCCAGTAAAGGACCAAGAAACCTTTTGTGTGTTGAAGAAGGAACAGAGTCTGAGAAAATTGCCTTTGAAAAATTGCTCCAATTACACCATTGGATCCTGAAATGGAGTGCAACCAGTTACCTTTAACAGAGCTCATATCTCACAGCCACAGACGCTGCATCTGGACCTGTAATCCTAAAATGTTAAGGCTTTGGTAGGGTAAGCTTCATATAAAGTTAATTTCAGAATCAGATGGAGAATCAGCTTTATTGGAGAAGTATGCCTGAGCGTACAAGGAATTTGTTGCCGGTTTAATTGTGACGCTCAATCAATCAAAGTATGACCCATGCTTGGTACTTCCTGCACCTTAATTTGTACGTCATGTTACTAAGTATATAATATTGTAGGGATTTGATTGCGAAATGTAAGCATGCCTATGACATCATGGCTGAAATTGCAGCACGGCTCTGCTAAATAAAAATAAAGAAAAAAAAAAGGAAAACAAAAAACTGCATGGAAATTGACAGATCACACAATATTATTCAGTGGAGAAAGAGATGTGGTTAATGAGAACAAGGATTTGTGGATGTTAAACACGGTCATGGTTTATTCAGGAAGATCAGGATTGCAGATAAACAACAGATAAACACCCTGCGTCTCAATAGGGATGTCAGAGGTGTTTATATTTCATCATTTTGAGATGCTTAGCACACTGCATTCACATAATCCATAATGTTGGGGAGGAGACGAATAAGATCTCAGATCTTCTAAGTCAGGAGTGTCAAATTCAAATTCTGTCTGCACAGCATCAGTATTTTAACATATTATTATCTATTCTACTGAGTAACACAACAACACCAGTGTTCTGGCATTGGAATATGGTGTTTCTAAGAATAAAAAGTCTCTAAAGTTTTTTTAATATCCATCCATCCATCCATCCTCAACTTACTCCTTTTCAGGGTCACAGGGGAACCTGGAGCCTATCCCAGGAGGCATCGAGCACAAGGTGGGGTACACCCTGGACAGGGTGCCAGTCCATCGCAGGGCACAATCACATACACACTCACACACACATTCATACACTACGGACACTTTAGACATGCCAATCAGCCTACCATGCATGTCTTTGGACTGGAGGAGGAAACCGGAGTACCCGGAGGAATCCCCCGACACACGGGATGAACATGCAAACTCCACACACACATGGCCCTGGCGGGACTCGAACCCCGGAGGTGTGAGGCGGACGTGCTAACCACTAAGCCACCGTGCGCCTTGCTTTTTTAATATGGAATATATATTTAAGAGAAAATCCCATCTCTCTTGTCTATGTGCTCCATCAACTTTTCTTTTTTCAACACATTTGTTGGTCTCTAAAGTGGGTGATACATATTGGGAGTCAATCACTGAATCACACTAAAGACCAACACTTATTCGCATGATGAAACAGCCTCAAATCACCAAATATGGTAAACAACATCCCTTTAAAAAAGCACAGTTGCCTGCTTGTGGTGCTGCGTCTTTAGGGCAATATGTTTTGCAGTGTGAGTCATATGAATGATGATAAGATGTGTCATTATTCAACTTGTAGTTGTTAAAGAAATGCCAGAGATCAACTAAAACTGCACTTGGCAAACAAAATCAACTATGATCTACTCCTCGCACTCAGCATAGAGTTTCCAGTTGTCTCTAAAGACACATTCCATCCCCAAATCCACATGAGCCAAATCTTTACACAAGGCATAATCAAAATCGATCTTTCCATGTTCCTTATATACGATTTTTATTCACATTCCATCTGTATCATCTGCCTGCACCTTGTGAGCACTGAAATCAGTAATTACTCTGATTAATTAAATGCTGATTTGATGGACAGAAGGTGATACTGTAGAAGCACTGCATAATCCGTTTACCTGCTATGAGACATTTCTACCTGTAGGGATTTATTAGTCGCACGGTCAGGAGTGTGCAGAAATATATGCACATCCTCATGAATAAGCAAAAATCCCATTCAATGCAAGGTCGATAAATGAGGCCCCAGGTGTGTATGGTCTGAAGTTACAAACTGTTCTCTGCTCAGTGGTAAACGATACGACAGCCAAGTCAGAGACAATCCCGGTTCTTTCATGTTTCAGTGAAAGTGGAAACTGAATTATGGAGGAGCCAGGATTCCCAGAGGCAAACTTCAGGGCATTATTCACACTGATGTTAGTGTGTAATGGTTCAGCATTCATGGTGCCACATGTCTTGTATTTGATCTCATCTACTGCAATCCAGCAGTTGTGTGCTGGATAATGTTTCACACTTAAAAAAGATGCTGAATAGATAAGAAGGAGGTCTACGGTATGGCACAACTACAAGTAAGCTGGGCAGAAATGAATAAACATATCACTGTGGTGCCAACATATTATTCAAACATATCAGTCTCGACCACTATGAAGATTCAACGCCTTTTTGTGCTGCCTGCTATTTTGGACAATAATGGGGAAAAAAAAAACACACACAAGATACTTAAAATATTTATTCTGTATTAACACATTCTGGTAGAAATATCACACTTGTGCCTCGGTACAAAAGAAAGCATCGGTGGATTCTAGTGGTTCTTTGAAACTCTCAGGCTGTGAAATATTAAGAAGGTCATCCAGGAGCTGCCTGCTAAATTTTATGAAAGTGAACAATAGTAAAGCGTGAAGTGGGGTCTTCAAAAAATTACACACACACACACACACACACACACACACACACACACACACACAGAGTGTTGGAGAAGAGCAGAGAGTAGAAGACATGAATAGAGAGGGGATAAAAAGAAAAGAAGGTGCTCATGTTGTGTGGCCAGCATGCTTGCTAGCAGAAAGTGTCACACATCATATTTTGGGGCATAGTACGAAGTGATAGAATGACAGAGCAGAGAAAAAATAGAAAGAACTAGAAAGATGGAAGATCACTGAGAGCTTTGGCGTATCTGATGCCGTGGTGAGACAGGGTCTCGAGCTGTACCACTGTGCCCCAATCTGTCACACTCTTAATACAGCTCTGATGATCCCTTTCTCTGTTTTTTTATATACTTTTATACTTTTATACTTTTTAGTTTAATGGTTTCACATGAGAAATAAAAGCTGTAATAGCACACTGGCCACCATAGTGCTGTGGGTCATCTTGATGCTGGCATGATTGTTAGGATGCACAGCTAAGAGTCGGGTTTTAACTGAAGCTCTTTGTAGCATAACGATTTAACTGGCAGTAGAGGAACAGCCAAGGGGGCAGTTCTATATTTTCACACTATTTTACATATTGAGTGTGAATAAGTAAGAACCTAAATAGTAAGCTCACTGAAATCAGAAGGACCAAAAAGGGTGTGAAGGGGGAACACACTGGACTGAAAAAAAAAAATCCATTCATCGATGCATAGATTAATGGATGGATGGATGGGTGGGTGGGTGAATGGAAGGATGAATGGATAGATGGTTAGACGGATGGATGGGAATTTAAATGAAGCTACGAGATGAAGGCAAAGCAGTGTGTACTCTTTGCCATTGCGGCCACGTGCACTCTACTGTCTTCACTCCCATTGGTAGTCGCTGCACGTTGCTCTAAAATTGTTGCATTGCTGGACACGCCCACATCTAGTCGCCAGCGGTCGCTCATGTCACCAGCTCTCATTGAAAATGAATGGTCTCCAGTCGCTTTGTTGCTGCGAATCACTGTATTTGTGAGTGCACTTTAAAGTGGCAGTATTGAATTGTTGCCTCTCTATTGCCATCTCTGTTTGAAATGTAAAATTGCAAGTTTGTGTTTTTTTTTGTTTTGTTTTTTTTTTTTATGTGGGTAGTGCTTTGGCACTGCTTCTCTGCACGGATGAATTTGATGGTTTGATGTATACTTATCAGAGTTGCCATGTCTGCTTATAATAAACGATATCGGGGTTAATTTCTTCTGAATTCGCTTGAAAAAAATCACAGGTCGCGGTTTTTTTGGTCTTGTTTAAAAAAAAACATGGTTGCTTGTTAGTAAAATCTGACAAGTGGTTTCTTTTTTTTTTCTTTCTTTCTACATTCATGGTTGCTATTTTCCCCAATGCATTGACACTGTGTACTCACTGCCTCACTATAAAATTACTGCTGTAGTGCATCTCAGCGTCCCACAATTATTACAGGTTATAACAAAAAACATAGTCATATAGACTAATAATAGTTATGGTTCTAATGAAATCTCCTTTTCCATTTCTCCAATCATATTCTGCTCACAATTAAAATCTTGAATAGTAGCACTACTTGTATTGTTCTCTGCTGGATATATCACTTGGCTTGTATTTCCTCATTCCTTGTTTTTTTGATAAAAGCATCTGCAAAATGAGTAAATGTAAATATAAATGTAGGTAATCAGAGATGAGTGGATAGTGCCTGACCTCCTTTACTATGTGTGTACTGTGTTTATATTCCTGTGAAGCTGCTTTGAGACAATGTCTATTGTAAAACGTGCTATACAAATAAAATTTAATTTAATTTAATTGAACTTCCCTATAATATATTCCCTTTGTTGTGATGTGATGATTTTTTTGTTATTATTATTAAATAAATTCTGTTTTTGGTGTGTGAGTGGATACAGTTTAATATGTTGCAGGGTCATTAATTGAGTATGTTTACATTGAGGCTGAAACAGGCTTTAATAATATTAGGCTTGTTTTTTTGAAGCTGTAGTTGCTTATTTGACTCGTGAGGCAACACTGAGCTACACATCTAGGTTGTATATTAGCTCCAATACTTGACAACGGAGTTGGTGGAGGATAATGTTTTCTTGGAGTAGAGTTGAGTTGCTCTCTTTCTTAGCTAGCAGAAAATAAGTGCAATTTACCATATTGACCATAGCAAAACAAACAAACCAAACAAACAAACAAAAAACATTGGAAACTCGCACTAATGTGCACTAATGTTAGCATGCCGATATTTATTCTCTTTTTAGCACGGGCTCTGTTGCTTTCCCTTTTTGACTGCAGGCTCGTCGCAGTTTGAAACTTCAACTTCAACTTTATCAGAGTTGCCATGTCTCCTTATAATAAACGATATTGGGGTTCATTTCTTCTGAATTCACTTGAAAGCGAATCAATAGGGCGGCTGTGGTTCAATCGGTAGAGCGGGTTGTCCACTAATCCGCTAATTGTAGGGTTGGTGGTTCGAATCCCGGCCCGGGTGATCCCATGCCGAAGTGTCCTTGGGCAAGACACTCTGCTACCATTGGTGTGTGAGTGTGCTCTCATTTGTAAGTCGCTTTGGATAAAAGTGTCTGCTAAATGAATAAATGTAAATGTAAATTCAAGCAGTATATTAGGGGTGGCATTCAGGAAACATGTCTGGCACAGAATCTCACAAACAGCAGACAAATTCAGGAGACTGTGGGAGCATCATCTTGAATTGCCATGGTGGTTCTCCTAGTCTGAGAGGCAGTATACTTGGATAGTTTGCTCTGCACACAATACGGCAAGTTATACTTATTGATATCAGTCTCTGGCCTCATGCAAATCAGTCTGGCACAATTAAAGTCCACAAAATTACCTCACAAAATAGTTCCATTGGGGTAATAACTCCAGAAAATTACTTCACAAAATAGTTCCATTGGTGTAGTTGTGTATAATTAGCAATCTCAAAGATTATGATATACACTTCCATAGTATGTAATAAAATTTAAAACAGTATCTAATGAGCAATGCGGCATCCGCTCTTAACTCCAGCTCGATTTGCTACAAGACATCAGCAAGTTTCACTGGTATCATTACTGAACACCTCCATTAACGTAATAGCGCTCACTCTGCCTCCTCAACCAGAACATCATCTCCAACATGAGACAGTTTGACCATAAAGCTCTTTCAGAATTTAAGTTACATCTCCTTTCTGCCAATGGACACTCCACATCCAAATGATTCTGTGTTGTGACCTCTGACACCATCATAGGGTTTTTCAGAGGAATAAAGGTTGGTCTATTTCAGTCAGTTTTGCTGATTCAGGACTGGCCTGGATTTCAATAGCACTGCATCCAGAATCAGGTTAACACCACTGAAAACTGTGTTATTTTCTTTCCATAAAAAAATCCAGGAGATGCAGGTTTAAGGTGTTTATAATAAACCCAGGCTCACAAGTTTATTACTAGAATTCAAATGAAGCTAGGCTTTTAGAAATCCCCCTTAATACAAGAGATTCATGCAGCACTATTTATGTGCAGTGCTCTTGTGCATACATAAGAGGATCTGAAGGAGAGAGCTTTTGATGAGCACTTGAGATTTGTATAAGCACTCTGTGGGGGGCCTGGGAGCCTTTTTTTTTTTTTTTTTTTAACTATGAACTGTGAGTTACATTTTTTCTTTACCATTATTGATAAAAGATAATATTAACCTATGTATACTGCAGATGTATTTATAAAGCCACCCTAGTTTGAGTTTGCATACATATGCAAATAAAATACAAGGGAAATTACAGCATGGTGATTCAAGCTTCCCCCTTTTGATGACAAAACTACACTGTCTCTTATTAATATTCATTACTTCCCCAATATTCAATTTATACTCTATGCACTTGTGTATTCCTTGATGAGAGCTAGCGAACTAAAATAAAACCCCATTTAAATATTCACCATTTAGTGTTATAAGTGCTATTTTAATGTTGCTGTAAAACGTCCTTAGCTGTACTTCCTAATCTTTTTGTGAAAGGTGTAATTTTTTTTCTAAAGGTAAAATGCATGTCTGTCTCTTCTCCACAGCTGGCACTACGGGCTCTCTATCTATATAAAATATATTCTGTGTGGCAGCCTGTGAAAACCAATTGCATTGTCAAAGTTGGACATTTGGACAGTTAATCTACTTATGGAAAAACAACATTACTAAGAGCTCTCACTTTGAATATTAGCATCATTTACGTCAGTCTCTGTCTCATCACTTGAGGTAAATTCAATCACATCATTTAAACACAAACCACAATGTTCACGCTAACACTGGCAGGGAAATAAAGAGCATGGTAAAACTTCACCTGCTGTCACCTGTACAGAAGTGCTCTTCTCTGTTTTGATGATGATGGGATGGCACAGGAACATTGTGGTTGAATTGATTTGACTTATAATCATTTTGTTATGATGCATAGTTATCCACCAACTTAATCAAATCATGAGAAAAGAATACTTAGACATGAGCAGGCACGTTTTTAAAACTGCATTTGCAACACCGAGTCATGTTGTGTCAGGACCCAGATAAAATACAGGATTAAAATACAGCCTAAATAAAAATATTTCTGTACAATTTTTCAGCATTAACCTTTTTCAGCAATATGTGCTACAGTAGCTCTTCTGTGGAATCAAACCCGACGGCCTAACCTTTGCTCCACACATACATCAGTGCTCTGACCCAGTCATCACAATTTAGTTGAGATCCTTGCGCTTTCCCATTTTTCCTGCTTCCAACACGTCAACTTCGAGAACTGCTGCCTAATATATTCCACCACTTGACAGGTGACGCTATAACAAACTAAACAATGTTATCCAGTTCACCTGTCAGTGGTTTTGATCTTATGGCTGATCGTTGTACAGTGCCTTGCAAAAGTATTCGGCCCCCTTGAACTGTTCAACCTTTTGCCACGTTTCAGGCCTCAAACATAAAGATATAAAACTGTATTTTTTTGTGAAGAATCAACAACAGGTGGGACACAATCATGAAGTGGAACCAAATTTATTGGATATT
>JAFFST010049776.1:89388-110035 GCA_022414735.1 Noturus placidus
CCACAACAGTATCTCGGACCTGCCTGGTGTGTTCCTTGTTCTTCATGATGCTCTCTGTGCTTTAAACGGACCTCTGAGACTATCACAGAGCAGGTGCATTTATACGGAGACTTGATTACACACAGGTGGATTCTATTTATCAACATTAGACATTTAGGTCAACATTGGATCATTCAGAGATCCTCACTGAACTTCCGGAAAGAGTTTGCTGCACTGAAAGTAAAGGGGCTGAATAATTTTGCACGCCCAATTTTTCAGATTTTTATTTGTTGAAGAAGTTTGAAATATCCAATAAATTTCGTTCCACTTCATGATTGTGTTGATTGTTGATTCTTCACAAAAAATTACAGTTTTATATCTTTATGTTTGAGGACTGAAACGTGGCAAAAGGTTGAACAGTTCAAGGGGGCCGAATACTTTCGCAAGGCACTGTATATTAATGCCCTCCTTCTAATACATTATTATTTCTATGCTAACAACTCACTCAGATGGACTTGTATGTATGGTTGACGCTCCTTATCACCTTCACAAATGCAAAAGAATGTTTAATAAGCAATAAAGAATCACTATACATCCATCCATCCATTTTCTATACCGCTTTTCATACTGGGCCAGTTTGTTTGCTGATTGCCTGACCTTTTAGCTTATTTGACCACAATATTAGATTTGCCTGCTTTAATTTGTTTTATGACTGTTTTTCAATAAAGCCCTGCTTTTGGATCCAAACACATGCAAGATCTCTGACAGAATATTAAAATAGTATTTAGCATCACTTTATATACAGTCACAAGCAGAACAGTAAGGGATAGTGTTACATTACTGTATTAAATGAAAGCAAAATGAGTTTATCATATCAATATCATATATTTATTGTACCATATTGTTAATATGTTTGCATGTTCTCTCTGTGGCATTTCCAGATTGTCCGTAGTGTGTGAATGTGTGTGTAATTGTGCCCTGCGATGGGTGTCCCCCTGCTCTGTGAACCAAGTTCCGTGGGATAGGCTCCCCTGCAACCCTGTGTAGGATAATGTGTATGGAAAATGGATGGGTGGATGTTCATATGTTCATTTCATATGTTTAGTCTAATTGTTTCATCTACATGTTGGTCTTTGTTCACTTTGGTTAATGGTTTCCTCCATTACCCACAGTACCGTTCACCTACCTGCTGATAGTCATACCAGTGGAATTTCGTCCTTCATCTCGACCTAAAGAAAGTGATGCAGCAGTGCTTTAATCCTCTCGCCTCCTCATCTGTACACTCTTTCTAAACCAATCAACTTTTATGCTAACATCACCTTCAAAGCCATCACACTCATCATCTCGTAGATCCCTAATTAGCCAAGCCGGGTCTCTGCCGTGACTCAGCACAACAGTGTTGTATAGCTGAACTGCATTCTGGGACTTTGAATCCGCTGTTTGTTGTCTCGACTTCTTCCAAGTCGGATTCCACCTTAATATGACAAAAAGAATTGAAGCTCTTGCTCATTAAATTTAGTCTTGCTAAGCACAAAAACGTGATATTTAACATTTTGAATTTTATTATTGTGACAATTGTTATGTTTTGGATAGTTTGTCTCCTATTAAATACCATTATACCTGCTCTATCAATGTCCTTTTGTGACATTAGCATGGCAAGCAATTGCTAACTTCTCACACACACACACACACACACACACACACACACACACACACACAAAATAATAATAATTAATAATAATAATAATAATAATAATAATAATAATAATAATAATGCACCAACCAACAAATTATAACAACAAGCACAAATATTTTGGCATAAATGTATTGAATGTGTACAAGGCTGGGGTTTTCCTTCATGTATTGTTTATTAATATACTGTTTATTATTTTTATTATTTTGCAAAAGCACAAAAAACTGTATGCAACCGTTTCAGGAGCTAATAGACACATTATAAACAGTCTACATTTCAGGAAAGACCATGAAATACTATCTTTACAGTGTTTCCCGTTTGTAAATCTATACAAGCTTTTCCTCGTCCATCTATTAGCTTCTGTCTCTCTACAGAGTAAGAGAATACTTCCGTCTAAAATGCTGACAATGGTAAAAATAATAATAATAATAATAATAATAATAAAAGAATAATAATAATAATAATAATAATAAAAGAATTCCATTAAATCATGCTTAGGTTGTGCGGAAGGCATCTCAGGCACAGGCAAGTCAGCAGTTTTCAGAGAAGTATCTATTACTTCCTTCACATTAATAGTAGTATATATGACTGAACAAATTTCCTTTACAGTGTCCCAGACAGAAAGATAGACATTTGAAAAAATAGAAATTTAAGGAAAAGATGGTAAACACTTCATGGTGATTTTAACAAGATCAACTTCACATTGTTTTCCAAATGCACTTTTAGGTGACTGAAAATCTGATGTGTTCTCACAGCTGAATGTTGGCAGGTATGAATTTGAAGCAATTATCAACACTGCCAAGCTGTTAAAACCTCAGTGAGGAAGCAGAAAATGTACCCCATACAAGCTTGTCGTATGTCTCGACTCCATTTCAAAGGCACAAATTGCACTTAGTCTGTTTACAGTGCATTGCACATATAAGCGACAATCATTTAGGACAATCATTTCTTTAGAATAATTTCTCCTAATGAGTTATTTATTCAGAAAATGATTGGAGTCGAACTAAGACATGTAATTACAGTCATAGTTCCAGCCCTTAATTTTGAGCACTTATTATTTTGAACTGATTATCATACATTCCAGCTGCTTATGCACATATTAGATGTCTACAGCTGGAATAACACCACCATCCATCATTATACACCATCAGCATCTCCTGTCGGAAAATAAATAAATAAATAAATAAAGCTAGCCTGATACTAATCAGCTCTAGCCCCTTTCTATGGTCAAGGTATATCGTATGTCTTTGTCATAAGCTCATCTTAAGGTTTTTTTTTTTTCATATTTGGCACTATTCATACATGCTCACGCACTGCTCACAACACAACTACATCAATTCCTTTAACAGTCTTAACTAGTATCAGCCAACTAACAAGCCTAACTTTCTATCTACATTTGGGTAATAATGATGAAATACCTGTGAGTTGAATATTGTGATCACAGATATTAATGCGAAATCAAGCAATCTCCAAGATATTCAGAGGTGCTTGCAATTTTTTAAATATTATCGCAGATTTGGGCCCGGACACGTCATGTAACGTCATCCTAACGTGCGAAATCCTCTTCAATTCATATGCGCTGAACATGAGTACAGCTAAACGGTCTCATTTCCCAACAAACATCACTGTAAAAGACCGTGCAAAACAATTTTGTGCAATTACAATTTCACAAATTCAAGATGCTTTCAGCAAGAAAGCACAAAAAACTCTACAAATTGCGTCGCACATTTCGAGAGAGAAAACGCCACAGCAAAATAAGGCATTTTTGGCTCAGCAATCACACAAAAAAAAACCTGTGTAAAATAACACTGCTCTCAAACAAGCCAAATTTTTCACCAGTGCTGGCTTAGTCCCTACATTCCAATCTGATTCCTTGGGAGATTAAAAATAAAAGAAAAGAAAAACAGAAAAGGACCTGTCATTGCATGGCATTTCTTCCATAAAAATGACATTGCTTCACATATGATTAAGAGCGCAAAGTCAACTATGATACAGCACACCTGAAGAGAAAGCGTTAAGAGCCTTGCTCAAAGGCCCAACAATGGCAGCTTAGCCACTACTGCTAGTGACACCCTCACCAAAGGCAAGAATGTAAGATTCTGTAATGCTTCTTGTGATTCTATAGAATGCAAGAGTTCATTAATTTGAAAATTGTAATAACAATTCATAGGCAAAATGGTAAGGTTCTATAATGTTCAATCAACATTATTGGGCAGTGGTGAATTGACAGTTAAAGGCTCTGGGTTACTGATCTGCAAGTCGGGGATTCAAGTCCCAGCACTGCCAAGCTGCCACTGTTGGGCCCTTGAGCAAGGCCCTTAACCCTCTCTGCTCCAGGGGTGCTGTATTATGGCTGACCCGACCTTCTAACATGTTGGGGTAAGCGAAGAAAATAATTTCACTGTGCTGTAATGTATATGTGATCAATAAAGACTCATTATGATTATTCGGAATTTTTTGTAAATTAATTTTAGAATCGTATTGCCACTTCAAATGTAAAACTGTCAGATTCTTGAATGCTCATTCTGATTTTAAAATGTAACCAGAAATTAGTGTTCCAAATCGTAGAATGTTGAAATTATATTTCCATAATGCACCCAGATGGTCTACTGTTTCTGGTAGATTTTCGAAGTGGGGATCCATGGACACTTTTTCAGCTAATATTCCCCACAGCTCCTTGCATGAGGGAGGAGGAGTTTTTATGACGGTTTGCATTCAACCTGCAACCATGAGTGTAACACAATTAGAGAGGAATAAATGGAATGTGGAAAAATAAATCAAGGGAATGGTATATTCAATTATATAGTAAAAATTATATAAGGAATAATGAGTGAAGAAAAGCTGAAATGCATTGAGGAGTATGTTTACGGTGACAACGCGTGTAACTAGGCATTCATTTTCTCTTCCGTTACATGACGTGTTAGTATGTCCCAGTACTTGCGTAATCTTTTCCTACACACTCAGAAGTATGCACTTTGTCTTCACAAAAATAGTGCATACTTCTCGCATGTGCAACGTTCCAGGCTTTTCCAAAGGAATCACTGTGAAGGTTGAACGGGTCTGAACCTGCACAGAATTCAAAGTGTAACTCAGGCACCAATTGACTGATAAAGCCCTTATAAAACATTAATCAGGCAAGCACTGGATCAATGACTGCTGAAAATGCCAATTAAAAAAAACTGGCTATCAGTGTAAATGGGGGGGGGGATAGTGCTCGCTCATGTGCTCAACATGGTTTGGTAAGAATACAGACGCACACAGACATACACAGACGTACACAGACGTACACAGAAGTACACAGACGCACACAGACGTACACAGACGTACACAGACGCACACAGACGCACACAGACGTACACAGAAGTACACAGACGCACACAGACGTACACAGACATACACAGACGCACACAGATGCACACAGACGCACACAGACGCACACAGATGTACACAGAAGTACACAGACGCACACAGACGCACACAGTCGTAACACTTACACACTTTGTGAGACAACTGAAAATGCCTTGGGAGACGATTCCCACGCAGCAATAATCTTCCTCCCAAGCAATAGCCAAAATGAACCCACGCTGACAGAGAAACATTCTCTAGCTTGAGTTAAAAATAATGATTTTGGCCCTCTTGTGTATGTGTGTACGTGCATGTGTGTGCATGTGTCCTGGACTCACAGCCTCCTTGTCACCTGCCATCACTCTCAGAGTAAATCTTATGGTAGTTTAGTTGTAACTGAAGCTGTGTTTGTGTAGTATATAACCCAGATCCCACAGTGAGGCCTGGGAGCTGCACCTTTCAGGCATAAGATCTTGGAAAATACAGCGCACCTCTTAATAAAACATGCAGATGCTCGGGGCTGCATTTAAAATGAATGGCCGTGGCTCGACTCTGAATAAATCCTTTCTCTCAATCCTCCTCCAATCCACAAAGCAACCAAAGAGATTTTAATGATTCACCATCTCTGTAGCTACTCACCAAGTCAGCCTTCATAAAGATTTAAATCTTTATTGCTCCTAGAGTATAACGTTAGATCATTAAAATACTGGGGATTTCGCATGTTTTGATAAATATCTCATAAGTACAGATAAGAAAGAGGGAAAAAAAACTCTCACCAGAGTATTGTAGGATTCAATTTAGAAAGCATTTAGATGGTATATGAAAAATAAAAATGATACTCTGGCAAATCTCTGAGCATTTCTGACTTAGAGAGATTATAAATTGGGTGTGATTGATGGGTATGACTACGGGTAATAACTTTGCTATAAACTTGCTGACTGCATCATCCCATATGTATAATGGCATTAGATGGAGCGAGAGTGGGTGTGTGATGCTTCCTCCCTCCATATTGCTTTGTACCCACCATGAATCTGCTTCATTCTTCACACAGTGTGTCCACAAAGCAATTTCTCTCACTATAATGAATGTCCACTGGAAGGAGAGCACAAAACAGCAGGCAGTAGTCCTTCAGTGAAGATGAGCTTCAGTGGTAGCAGATTACACTGCTTTGCCATGTAGGCTGGGCCACTATCATCTGTAGGCTTTACCCCAGAGGAATGACAGAAACACATCAGTAGGTAGAACAACTACACTACTTAGGGGTGTGTGTGTGTGTGTGTGTGTGTGTGTGTGTGTGTGTGTGTGTGTGTGTGTGTGCATTCTGTCTTGTGATGGAGTGATCCAGTGTGCCTGGGAACGGCTCCTCTTCCTAGTGACCCTGACCAGGATAAATTCATCCTGAAGATGAACGACTGAATGAAGTAAATGTAAATTCTGATACATAACTTTCATGGAAACTGTACTGTAAATGCATTCATCTCAGTAAGAATACCATAGAAATTATGCCGGTTTGAATGATGCATAGCCCGGTAATGGTACACAGATAACGTCCAAGATATGTGTAAAAATACCATTTAAATTACTCATAGCTAATCTAAGTTGGATTCATTTAAATGATTTTTATTATTAATTAAGTTATACTAACAGGGGGGAACGGTGGCTTAGAGGTTAGCATATTTGCCTCGAACCTCCAAGGTCGGGGGTTTCAATTCCAACCTCCACACTGTGTGCACAGAGTTTGCATGTCTTCCCCATGCTTCTAGGGTTTCCTATTGGTACTCTGGTTTCCTCCTCCAGTCCAAAGACACATGTTGTAGGCTGATCGGCATTTCCAAATTGTCCAAAGTGAGTGTGTGTGCATGAGCAAGAAGATAATTTCAGTTATAAAATAAAAACCTAGGGAAAAAAGCAAAAGTACTACAAAGTGTGTGTGTGTGTGTGTGTGTGTGTGTGTGTGTGTGTGTGTGTGTGTGTGTGTGTGTGTGTGTGTGTGTAGATCTGTGGCAAAGAACTGCTCTTCATTTCTTCAGGGTGCTATTGGGCAATGACCAGCTTGGTTTCATAAAGCTGGAAGCCAGGGGAAAAAAGGTAATAAATCAAACTCTGCTGAAATCAGATCATACAGTTCTGTTGTTTGTTGCCAGCAGGGTCAACCTGTAGCCAGGAGGGCACAGCAGTGTGAGGATGAAAATCTGTTGGTCTGGAGGAGGAGAGGACACTTTGAGCCAACAAACACAGCTTCCTACTGTCACCCTAACAATCAGAGGTGACCATGAGCTCCAAGAACAGAGAGTACTTGTCAGTTTCCCAGAGGACTGTCAGTCAAATCAGCACTGCCTCCTCAGTGATGGTGGGCCACAGAAGCACCTTGAACAAGTGATGGAGGAGTAGGAGCAAAGAGACACCGCTGTGTCCTGTGTCACTCAATTACTGCATAGTTAATGTCTCCTAAAGACCAGAATGTCTCTGTCAAGACAGCCAAGCCACTCAATCGATCCATTTTATTAAAGGATTAAAGAGCCATTCTGAACTGTAAAGATATTTTAAAGATTGGATATACTGCTTTAAATCAGTAGCATTACATCACTAACAGAACACCACTAGTATGGACCTGCACCTACCTTCTCATTTAGGATCTATAGTATCTCCTGTAGCCCTCTGAACACACACAGAGAGAGAGAGAAAGAGAGAGAGAGAGAGAGAGAGAGAGAGAACAGTGAATAAAAAAAAACACACAACATAACAAAACTAGAGGTGTGTAATCTTATCAAATCCTTCGAATATCTTCAAAAGATTAGAGTTAGCATTAGGAATTAATCTGAATGGCTTGTTTTCCTTTGCACTGACAAAGAATGTGATAAATATGTTTTCAATAACGTTTACTTTTCAAACCACAACACAGATTAAGATAAAATTTAGTCAACATTTACTCCCAAAGATTTATTTGTCACAGTTTCAGGCTTGCATTTATTTTTCTTACACTTCTTCTTCTTCCTCTTCTTCTTCTTCTTCTTCTTCTTCTTCTTCTTCTTCTTCTTCATCTTCTTCTTCTTCTTCTTCTTCTTTTTCTTCTTCTTCTTCTTCTTCCTGCTAGGGTATCTATTGCAGACCCATCTGGTAAAAAGTAGTGAGATTTGGCACACTGATTGGGGACGTTCTACTTCTTGGGGACGTGACCAATTTGGACCAAGTGCTTCCAATGCTCTAGCACGACCACATAGTGGAATTTGGGCTTAATTTGGAAGTATGTTTATGGTCATAACATTTGAACCATGTGTCCAAAATTTAAGAGCAGTGTTAATCACACACTTTGATGTCAATTTCCGTCTAATGAGATTTTCTGCCATCTTGTATTTTGTCAAAAACAGTTGTTGTTTTTTTTGCTACTCCTTGAAAAGGTTTTGTGCAATCGTCCCCAAATCTTCAGAGTAAGCCTCATAAAAGTCATCAAAAGAGTTTTGAATACTCCAAACAGTTTGTCCATTATTGGACAAATAATCTGACAAACAAAACCACCAAACAGGAAGTGAGGCTGTATGTCAGTAAAGATTTTGCACACTGACACAAAACTTGGTAGGCAAATTCAGGACCATGACCTTAGGCTATGCAACATATTTTGTGACAACGCCACCTACTGGTCAAAAGCTACAATAAGATACTTAAAATGCTTCTATTTAACTGCCATTTTTGCTACTCCTCCTCAAAATTTTGTCCAATGTTCACCAGTACTGACTTGCATCATCTTGAGACCTGTCTGAATAAAAGCGATCATAGGAATTTTGTGATTCAATACTGTTCTCAGACTGGCAAATATTTCTGATATTTCCTGAATCCCTTTGCTTATAGCTATGGCTCTGCTTTCCTGTGATTGCTTTTTGTAACAACTGTAGTGCATCTGTGAATGTCTGGCTTACCGGCTCTGGGTGATTGGCTCCTGAAAATGCTGCTTGCAGCTTTATTTATTTATTATTATTATTATTATTATTATTATTATTAGTAGTAGTAGTAGTAGTAGTAGTAGTAGTAGTAGTAGTAGTAGTAGTAGCAGTAGCAGCAGTAGTAGTAATAGTAATAGAAGTAATTATTTATTATATTTTCTTTGTGGTTCCCTATCAGAAATGGTTTCAATTACAGCTAGAAAATATTCATTAAGGGACATCTTTTTAAGAGTGCAGTATGGTTAATAACGTGAAAGTAGATCGACCAGAACACCAATTGAGTTTTTTTTTTGTTTTGTTTTGTTTTTCATTGCATTTTTTTTAGTCAAAAGAGTGAAGCCAACTGATCTCACTCACAGAAAATTTGGGATTGTTTGTATTTGACCAAACAGTGGTCTGCCCCTTTTCTAGCTCGACCCTGTTTGGTACAGACAAATTCTCAGGTTTCTCTATTTCAGGTTTCTGGTCTCCTTGATAGTGTAGGATTATAGCAGTGAGGATTATAGAGTCATGCTGTTTAAACAGGCGGATAGAAGAGTTTACCCAGCTGCTTCTTTAAACCATGAAAACAAATATCCATGTAATCCATTTTTTAAAGTAAAGACCTTAATGAGCAGCCACAACCCAGTCAGAAGCTGAAATTAACAACTTGATCTACAGCTGTGATTGGTCAGTGAGGTGACGATTAAGAGAAGCGGTCTGTGCTCAATGCATTACAGAGGTCAAGTGAGCTGAACCACAGCCAAAATCTCATTCTGAGAGAGAGAGAGAGAGAGAGAGAGAGAGAGAGAGAGAGAGAGAGACTATTTGAGTATTCAATAGTTTCTATGCTATGCAGATAGAACAATAAATCTTCATCACTACAGTGAGGGAAAAAAGTATTTGATCCCCTCACTGTTCTTATGATCATTGCAACTCCACAAGATGAGATCTTGCATGGAGCCCCAGGCCGAGGGAGATTGACAGTTCTTTCGTGTTTCTTCCATTTGTGAATAATCACACCAACTGTTGTCATCTTCTCACCAAGCTGCTTGGCAATGATCTTGTAGCCCATTCCAGACTTGTGTAGGTCTACAATCTTGAGCTTTTTGGTCTTGGCCATGGTGGAGAGTTTGAAATCTGATTGATTGATTGCTTCTGTGGACAGGTGTCTTTTATACAGGTAACAAACTGAGATTAAGAGCCTTTAAGAGTGTGCTCCTAATCTCAGCTCATTACCTGTATAAAAGAAACCTGTGAGCCAGAAATCTTTCTTATTGAGAGGGGGTCAAATACTTATTTCCGTCATTAAAATGCAAATCAATTTATAATATTTTTGACATGCGTTTTTCTGGATTTTTTGTTGTTATTCTGTCTCTCACTGTTCAAATAAACCTACCATTAAAATTATAGACTGATCATTTTTTTGTCAGTGGGCAAACGTACAAAATCAGCAGGGGATCAAATACTTTTTTCCCTCACTGTATATGTAGGTTTCAGAACTATAGGTAGGTCATCACTCAAGGTAGGCTTCAGAATTGGAATAACTGCACTGATGCCAAATGAACACCATGACATTATTCAGAATAAACGGATAGGGTTGTTAAGAGATACAAACACAGATACAAATGGGAGGGCACTATCCATAAAAATAATCTTCCCAGTTTCACAGATTCCCCTTCTCTTCTGCTCTCATGTTTTGCTTTGTGTGGATTCCGTGTGCTTTTGTTTATATTGCCAAGTGCCTGTCTTTTGGTCCTGTCTTCACCAATGTTTCATCATTGCTAACTCTCTTTTCAAATGTTCACCCCAAATTTGTCTTTATACTACATACCCGCATGTTCTTTTTCTCATTGCGAAGTCACTTTTCATTGTTAATGTGCATTCCTGAGCATTGCCTATTCCTTGTACATCAGCGTTTAGACACATGCCTGTATTCTTGTTTCGTATTATGGATTATCCCTACTTGATACTGTCTGCCTGTTGTCTGAACCCCACCTAGAGTTATGATTATGATTATGGGATTATCTCAAGTAAACAACACGTTGATTTTACACACCTGTATCCTGCCTCATCGTCATGCAAGTTACAGCCAAACACTGCAAAAACGACATCTTATCAGATGTATCGGATTCTAAAAAGTCCATTTGGAAAAAGCAGTGCATACTGAAACAATGCCTGGCATACCCAGGATGTCAGGATCATTAACATATATGTCTCATTTATCACCTATAACAATACAGGACATCGTATCTTGTGCACACCAACCCTGTGAGTTTTCTCTGTGTTCTGAATAGTGAATTCATTATGTTTTCCTTTTGTCTTTCATTTGGAGAGGACCAAACACACAATGCTGTTCAGACAGCATAGACACACTTCAAAGGGTTTGCCTTATGTAGACTGCCAAGCCATTTCACACCTAATCAACTCAAGCCCTTAATCCAGAGCCGAAACCTGAAGATAGCGGGCTTTGAAGTCAGCTGACATGAGAACCCATAAACGAGAATAGAGAATAGAACGAGTTCCTTCTCACGGAAACTCAATGAAAGCTCATTTCCTATTACTTTATGAGGCAACAACGTACATACAACAAATCTACATCCAAGTTTGCAAAGATAACTAGTCTTTCTTTCAGTCATGTGATCATTTCAGCAGAGGCAAGAAATTGAAAATATTCCTAAATGAAATTTAAATCACTCTCTGTCATCTATGATTTATCATTCTAAATCCCATTTGGAGATTTTTCCTGTAATAACACTTCTAGAACGACTTGGCCGACACATGACTCAGGGATGTCCATATTACATAAATAATGAATAGTTATAACATTACACTGTAGATTTATTAATCCCCACAGCATAATCTTGTAAATATGCATGTAATATTCAGAGTGTGCAATTAAATCAGAGAGGGGAAAGGGGCCAGTTGAAATTATTTGAACCATCTGCAGCCCATCAGCAATTTAACACCCATAATGTCCTTCAAATTGAATTGTGGTACTGGACTACAGCAAATCGATAAAAGCCAGTCTGGCTGTACAGGATTATACAGATACCATCTGGGGCAAACAGCTACAAATACCAGCTGTGTCCTCTTGCCACATTTTCACAGAATAGTTGACTCTCAGCAGCAACATTCATCAAATATATGGGCAATTTGAACATTTTTAGGATGGACTTGTCTGAGAGCAGTCATGATTCCATCAGCTGGACTATATAGCATGGCTCTCCTAATTCTTTTTATTAGTCTGATTACTTTGTCTTTAAGAAAACGTATATGGTTGTGCGTTAAGGCCTATTCAATTTGAATTCGTTTTTATAGTGTATGGAGTTGGTGTAATGTAATTACAGGACTCTTACTGTTCTGGAAAGTCATGGAAAATAAACACTGCTGCTGGACTGACCTTGAAATTATCGCAAGCTCTTGACAGAATTTTATTTCATGAGGTAAATTACAATGTGTAATAGTAGACTCATTTGATCTAATGTGACCATTGACCTAGGATATTTATATTTGGATATAAATATTTGGATATTTTGGGTGGCGCACGGTGGCTTAGTGGTTAGCACGTTCGCCTCACACCTCCAGGGTCCAGGGCTCGGGTCCCGCCCGGGCCATGAGTGTGTGGAGTCTGCATGTTCTCCCCGTGTGTCGGGGGTTTCCTCCGGGTACTCCGGTTTCCTCCCCCAGTCCAAAGACATGCATGGTAGGCTGATTGGTGTGTCTAAAGTGTCCGTAGTGTATGAATGTGTGTGTGAGTGTGTATGTGATTGTGCCCTGCGATGGACTGGCACCCTGTCCAGGGTGTACCCCGCCTTGTGCCCGAAGCCTCCTGGGATAGGCTCCAGCTTCCCTGTGACCCTGAAAAGGAGTAAGCTGTAGAGGATGGATGGATGGATGGATGGATATTTTGGATGTAGTCTACTTTTACCCTGGATGGTTAGCTAGCTCTAGCCTTTCTAGCAAGTCTTCACTTATGGCGAAATATGATTGTCTGAAATCTGAAAATGTGATGAACAATTATTATTCATGTAAGTCAAGAGAGGACACAAACTCCTTCTGAAAATATTTTGTGATTGTAAAATAGCCAAGTTAGATGTGTACTATTTTACGTGTGGAAGTATTTAATCTTTGGTCCTGGATTGTATTGTTTTTTGTCATGAAACAATAAAGCCATGAAATTTGATATGGAATTTGAAAGTTGTTAAAGTGTATGATCCCTGAATTGTTATTAGTTTATCTCTGGGATTTTAATCCCACCCTAGGCTTTCATGTCAGTCTTTTTTTCAGACGGCCATCTTTTGTGGAGGCAGCTAGACAGCTAATATCCAAGAATAATGGTTAGCTAGCTAGTTATATTCCTGGATTTGCATTTCGACTTTTCTGGATGGCTAACAATGTTGCTAATACTTGCTTATTTAAGCTAATGCAAAGTGCTATAAAAGAAATCTCTTCCATTTATCTTGTCTATATGCACCATATTCCCTCCCCAAAGTTTATTACAACTTGCATACAAAATTATCTTGTGCAAAAATTTACACCCCCCTGGCTCTTAATGTATCGTGTTGCCTTCTTGAGCATCAGTGAATGTTTGCACCTCATGTAATAGTCTCGTACGAGTCGTCCTCGTGTGAAAAGATGGATCTCAAAATCATAAAGCCGCTGTTGGAAAGGGCTCAAATATGCAGAATATGCTTGAATAGTAAAGCATGTGTACGACCTGGAGGGTTTTTTTTTTGAAGATCAATGGGCAGTTTAACTACAGGACAAACAAGGGATTCATGAACACCTTTTCTGATTACCATATCACTTCAACAACACCAAAAGTGCATAAGCATGTCACATTGAGCAGGCTGCATGCACACATTCAATAAAATGTCAATAAACATGAACATCTCTGTGCTGAACTCCTATGTGATCTCATGTTTGATGTGTCTAGCAACAAGTGAAGTGACGTCATTAAAATCAGATTGCAGACTTACTTACAGACCAGAAGTGCTTTTTTTATGAGCAACAGATTCAAAAAGCACAGTTGTGCTTAATAGTTAATTGTCTGAGCCAAGACAGTTTTAAAATTCTTTACATTTTTCCCACGCCATAGCTCAGTTTTAATGTTTTATAGGATTAATGGAGCTGTTTAAAGGTACATACAGAAAACTGGAGCTTGTGATAAATACTTTTTTTTGGATGACCATAATGTCCTCCAGGCCTACAAATTTATTTTGGAATCCAAACTCATTATGAAACATTCAAGATCATTCATAAAAAAGCCGAAGAGCTCAAGCCCATGGGCACTTTTAAAGGGTGCTTACTATTGCTACTCCAGAAATACTATGCAAAGTGCACACCGCTGCAGCTGTCTCTTAAATCAGATGTGGAATGTGCCACCATAAATTCAATTAATTATGGATTAATTCTTAATTCTCTTCTTTGTTTACATGAGACCTTCTTTACAGATACTTATAGGTTTAGTAAGGAATACAATACAATGTGGTGTGTGTGTTTTTTTTTTTGTTTTTTTTTTTTGTTTTTTTACAAAATAATTATGCTGCATTTGCTGTCATAATGATTTTTACTTATAATGATAGAGCACTTCAAACTGGCCACAAATATAATTTCAGACTCAGTTTGTATCATGTAGGAATTTGGAGAAACACAAATATGCCTTTTATTGAATGAATAGGGCGGCTGTGGCTCAGTTGGTAGAGCGGGTTGTCCACTAACCGTGGGGTTGGTGGTTCGAATCCCGGCCCGGGTGATCCCATGCCGAAGTGTCCTTGGGCAAATTACTGAACCCTAAGTTGCCCCCGATGGCAAGCTAGCACCTTGCATGGAAGCTCTGCTACCATTGGTGTATGAGTGTGCACTTGTAAGTCGCTTTGGATAAAAGCGTCTTATAAATGTAAATGAATATATTTAATCATGTGATGGTGCCACTGACTAAAAATGTCTTGTTGCTGATTATCACTTGCAGTGATGCTTCACACTGAAGTGTACAACAATAATCTTCCAACATTTTTGGATTCCAGCTGCAACTCTACCATTGTCACAGTCACTGAC
The DNA here is from genome assembly GCA_022414735.1 of Noturus placidus. Taxonomy (NCBI): domain Eukaryota; kingdom Metazoa; phylum Chordata; class Actinopteri; order Siluriformes; family Ictaluridae; genus Noturus; species Noturus placidus. The sequence continues at coordinate 104,383 of JAFFST010049776.1, forward strand.
TGCACCGAGGTTTGTTCAGGAGACATCTTAAATGTGAGTGCAGAAAATGAATATTTAGTGACATGTTGAACTCCATGGTTGTGTAGGCTTAAAGCGTTTTATTTATTTATTTTTTGTCAACCAGCTTTGCTGATTTGACCCAGAAATCCTTCCTTTATCTTGACATCAGTTATTTTGGAAAACATCTGTCTTCGGTATTTAAATCCTTCCTTGTTCATTGCTTTCGTAAATATTTTTCATCAGCCCAAGTTTTAGACAAAGAGAAGCAAAAATATGTGTTGGGATGACAAAAGTGTTATGCTCTGCACTGTTTTGAGCTGGAATCATATGCTTACAGCATGACAATTCCATTTTTAATGTAATGAGACCCTTTAGCACATCTGTTCTCCACACAAATGAGCTGTATTATTAGCATTGGTCATGTGATCTACATGCCCAGTCATGTCTGGAAAAAAGATTTCTTTACTGCCATTGTGGGGAACATTGAAATGAAAGATTGAAAACACAAAATAGGCAATTTCAGAAAAATGGTATGTGACAGAAAAATTTCAAGGTGATTTTCAAAGCCCAAAACCTCAAACCTTTCATTTAGCAAATATATTTGTTGCCCAGTGTTATTAGCCTTAGATTACGTGGACAAGTCACATACAAGTCCCTGTAAGTGAGTTCTTACTAAAGAATTGATAATGTATTAAAACAAGTGCATTAAAATATGCATAATGAAATAAAATGTCATTTGAATTACAGCCTGAACTAGTCAGTGCTGCTGTTTTCAGAAAAAAAAAAATCATAATTAATCTGACCAATCAGATTAGAAAAATCAGCAGTGATGTGGTATAAATGCAATATATCTTCATATACACCATGCAACTGTCGAGTTTGTATTACAGAAGAGGAACTTTACATTGAGTCATTCAGCCAGAATTGTCCTCCTTAGCAAACAACTGTGACAGTAAAACATTGATTTGCTATGTAATCTGCAAGTGGATGGTTTAAACAACATAGTCAATGCAATTCCATTTTTTCTAGTCACTTAAGCAAACATTATAGTCTGTAAATAAATAAAATTAAAATAAAACAATTTTCTGAGCAATCAGTGGCAAGGCTGTCTAATTATGTATGCAGAGTTTATTTATTTTAAATCGTCCGTAATCTACAGGCTTGTTGTGGCAGCTTGTTGAATATAAATAGAGCAATTCCCTGAATTGTTCAAGATACAGACGAGCAAAAAGTTAAAATTTAAAAAAGGAAGAAAAAAAAACAGTACGCCAAGACTAATGCCATCTAATATGGTACTAATATAACTTTTAGTTATAACTAAGTACTATATATTTCATTATATACCTTTTCAAGTTCCTCCATCAAACATTAGCCCATCTTCTATCCTTCTACTGAGCTGCATCTGAGAAAAATATAGCAATTACTACAGGATGAGACCTACAGACCTACAGGCATAAATGGAAAGCAGGAAGTCTAAAAAAAAAACATTCCAAGTTCAAACCAGACTGAAACCAGATCTATACATTTATCTCTGTGCTGTGTCTTTCTTCGCATCCAAACATGCAAGACAATACCATTGCTGCAGTTTCCACTCTAATGGTTTGACTGAAGCTCATGTCAGGTTGTTCTTCTGACAGCCCATGAAGCTGGAGCAGTTTGGCTGAAGTCTTTGCCTCTAAATCGCTCCAGGTGCTCACATATATAGGACCATAATTGCTCTTCTGCTCCTGCCACCATCTCTACATCTACATAATATTTCCTATTTGAATATTGTTTTCAAGCAGCTTTAAGTGGCACGTTCATCCATTCTGCGTATTAACAAAATAAAGGGCTTTCCATTGAGGACATTTTTTTTTACATTTTTGATTAAAAAAAACCACATTCTTAAAATAACAATTCTTTTGCACTTGTTTTGCGATTTATTATCTAATAAGAATGCCACACCAGATAATTCTTATTATGCCCTTGAGATGTTATGACATACGGCACTTCTCAGCCCTAATAGGTTTTACTGGCAAACTATTGATAGATATTACATTTAGTCCTCCCATCTAATATTACAGCCAGCCATCGCTGTTTCAGAATCTTCCATTTTTGTTTTTAATTTGATTTGTTTACACTCTATCACAAATTAAAATCTCCAGAAGGAGAGCGCAAGAGAGAGACTCTGTGACCCCTCCTTGTTAAATGAGCTTTGAAGCTCCAAATGTCAGAGCATCAGTTATTGCAGCAGGAGATGGTCGGGTTATTAGCCCAGCTCAGCAGAGGTGCAAGCTTATGACAAACCTGATGTGTCAGAATGTGCAAGAATCTCCTGGAGGTTGTGTTATCACACCATGCAATCGAAAAAACTGAGCTCTTGACATAAAGTACAAATCCTTTTCAACACCCTTGTGTCCGATGACAGTGAATGCAAAAGCCAGAAAAGGTTTTTGCATACTTGCTTCTAAGAAGAACTTTTGCTACTACACTAAAAGAAAAAAAATGCACCAAACAAGAACCAATAGAAATTAGCCCATTAGTCAGTACTTATTTTATTTGTTTTGCAATTCAGAGCAATGTACACATACAAAGCCTCAGAGGAGAATGGTTTGAGATGACAAGAAGGCTTCTGTAACTTAAATCAATATTCTGTGTCACTGTGATGAGCAGGAAATCATCTCAGAACACAAATCACATTGAACAGATGGGTTACAACAGCAGAAGACCACAGGTGCTACTCCTGTCATCCAAGAATGGAAATCTAAGGCTACAGTGTTTACATGCTCATCGAAACTGGACAAAATACCAGGCGAATACACTGCTTCTACATGACTGGCTAATATTTTATATGTTTAACATATTGAACAATGTATTAAAACCACAACATGCAAAAGAACACTTCATAACATCCACACATATCAGAAGGGATAGAAGAGTCATATAAGGCTCACCTGATATAGATCTAATTACCCTTAAAATTACAGCTGACATTTCGCTCTTTAACCTCATCGTCATCGTTTCATTGAGTATCACTTGTAATGTAATGTGAAGTGAAGAAATTGTTCCATTCTAGAGCATATCTCAGTTCCACTCATTGAGAACTGCACAGCTTAATGTCTTCCCTGCAGCAGAAACCTAATTATCAAGTTAATTATCAAGCTCTTCTTGTGCTCAATCAAGTGTGTAAGACCACTGAAAACACTTTTACTGGATGGGATTCAAGCAGGGGTGTACAGCTGCATTCGTAAACCAATGATGTAAATCTCAAGCTAAATCTCAACTAAGTCTCAATCTCAACAAAAGAAAATTCTTGATTGGCCCAAACCCCTGTTTTGTTGGAAGTTAATTGCTCTTTCTAAGTGAAAAGCGTGGCATTAAAACAAAAACAGAAGTACTGCTTTGGCAAAAGTAAATGGCTGCTTTAAAATTAAAGTTTGGTCTTGTAATAGCCCTACATAATCTGTTACAAGTTAGCCAACTTCATAAAGTCATTATGGAAACAATGTAGCCTATACATTCTGTAAAATGTCAAATCTCAGTGTTATCTATTTCAGCAATTCTATCAGGTCAGCTAACTACAAGTTAGTCTTTTGGTTGATATTCGTTAGCTAACTACACTGTAAAAGTTCATTTAACTCAAAGAATTTGAGGAAACTAATTACCTCAAAATCTTTAAGTTGATAAATCAATTTCTTTAAGCCAAATACACTTAACTAAAACAATCCATCCATCCATCTTCAACTGCTTACTCCTTTTCAGGGTCACGGGGGAACCTGGAGCCTATCCCAGGGAGCATCTGGCACAAGTCAGGGTCCACCCTGGACAGGGTGCCAGTCCATTGCAGGGCACAATCACATACACACTCACACACACATTCAGACACTACGGACACTTTAGACACGCCAATCAGCCTAACATGCATGTCTTTGGACTGGGGGAGGAAACCGGAGTACCCCGAGGAAAAACAAGTTTGAGTTAAATTTTTGTTATATTTAAGTGTATTTAATTGGCTTAAAGAAATTGATTTATCAATTTAAAAATGTTGAGGTAATTAGTTTCCTCAAATTTCTTTGTGTTAAATTAACTATACGGTTTTACAGTGTAACAACAGTTCATGTAAGCTAAATAGCTGGAGTGTACGGGTACCTGCTGGGGTGGAACCCTCAAGTGTACACCTTTTGTACCTTTTGCATGTATCTTTTAACCAGAATTATGCCTGTAGTGTACATTTAACATTTTAAAATGGAACCTAAAGTTCAATTATATACCTTAAATCTTTTTTTTAAAGGTGCACTATATCCATTTCCAAATGAAAGATGCATATTAAAGATATTAAAAGATAAGGGTACTTCAAGCGTCCTAAACGTTACCATTCCAGCATCAACGAACATTTGAGTTAACCTGAAGCTGTTACGAAATATATTATTATCCATTCCTAAAGCTAATGATTTGAGCATTTTGTTCCAAAATTAAGTTTAAGAACATACGTAAGAACTGTTATCCATGTTGGTTGTCAATTCTGTGATGTTTTAAGTTTAAACAAACTCCTTGCATGGGACGGGTACCCATGCTGCATGCAAGCTAGCTAATTTATAGCAGCAGCTATTATATTGTCCTACCTTCCATATAGCGTGCCTGAATACATCTCCACCAAACTGCAGAAAGCTCCACCACAATGAGTATCCATGTGTTTTGTTCAGGTATTCGTGAGATATCCATGTAATAAACTGCTAATATGCAAACCTGAGTATTCTTTTTTTAATTCTACACAATGCGGTTACACTTGCTAAGCAGCATCACATACGTTGACAGTTATTTGACTAACTGTGTATAAAATATGGGGACTAAAGCATACACCTTTTTAATTACATCATCGAGTTCACATCATTTGTCATGTTTATTTGGTTCTTTCACAGTAGCTGGAGTGAGAAAAAGAGTAAAAGAGAAAAGATTCCATCAAGAGTAAACGTGGAGTAATGAGGTCTCTAATTTAGTCCTGTCGGTTTCTCTCAGAAAAAAAATCTTTCTAATAGAGGAAAGTCTGTGTCTTCAACCACTTATTGATGTCTTGTATATGTTCTACATTAGTATGTCAGTAGAAAAGAAAACCACCTACTAATTGCACGATGCATGATCACCAAAACTCCAGTTTAAATATGAAGTGGTGTAAGCTAAAAATAAATAAATAAATAAAAAAGCTCAGGGTTACATTTAGTAATGAAGATAATGCTTTAATAAATGAAGTTTCTATTAAATATAGACTGTCAGAACAAGTAAACAGTGTAGACGCCATTAATACAGCGACCATTTGATTACTAATTGGATTTAATGGAAAGATTAATGTGTACAGAATAAGCTACTTTGTATAAAAGTGTACAATTAAACTGTATTGCATTGTTCTCGTGGACGACTGAGGCTTCTGTAGCAACTTGAAAATTGTCAGCGTCACAAAAGTGCTGTATAATTTGTCAAATTTCTTTGTTGCACACTGTATGAGGAAAGTTCCGGACTTATAGATAAAGAGGGTCTCCAGATCTACATGACAAAAGAAGCTCAAAAACAATTAAAAGCTCTTTAGGTATAAAAAGTTTGCTGTGAAATTAAATAAACAAAGTGACAGAATTAATAAGTAAAAAAATATTACATGCAATTATATATATATATATACATA
>JAFFST010049776.1:125543-151529 GCA_022414735.1 Noturus placidus
TTTGAGACAATGTACCATTGTAAAAAAGCGCTATACAAATTGATAATTATTATTATTATTATTATTACATGAGCATGCAGAGAAGAGCATGAGAGAGCACTTCAATTCAGCAAGCACTGACACACTTGCTCACCAGGGTGTACACATTGCTCATGAGTCACTCTTGCGCTCTCTATTAAAGATACTGTTAAACTACATAACACATTAAACATAGGAGTTCATTGAAGGCAGCACATGACGGCTAAGCAAACATAAACAGAGCTAAATAGAATGTTTCATGTTGCCACCGATTACTTAATATTACGTAGGTAACTCAAAGCTGTATCTGTATCGGCAAGTACCAAAAAAAAAACCCTACTACATTACTATCAATTACACTTTTTACGTCTAACATAAGAGCATTTATTAAGAACTTACTGTAACTGAACCTGCTTAACATTTTTTATTTCTATACTTTTCTTTCAGATCAACGGTTTTATCTGGCATCCCAAGACTCTTGAGAGCACATTTAATAGTTGGTCCCAGGCTCAGTTTGAGTGATGTGCTACAGCGCTTGCAAATTGAATGTTAATTTCAGACACATTATAAGTGCATATTGTGGCCACATCATGCCACATCCTCTTGATGTACATGCATTTCTGTGATCCAAACAGAAATGCACTGCAATATACTTCTAAATGCATTTCATTTTTACAAGTGTAAAGGTTGCAGCTGATCTCAATGTAATGTTTGTGAAAGCCTCTCTACCAGAGCCAGGTTTTAAATTAAAATACAAATCCACCTGCCAACAATCTGCAGTCTTCACTGTGGCTTCCTCATTATATTACAAGCCAGACAGTGATTTTAGGGATTAATTCAGAATAGCTTGCAGCCTTTGGCCATGCAGAACCAGGCTCAGTGTTGGATTTTCTCCACATATAGCACCCACAGGCCATAACTTGGGATAATGGGCTGTGCTTTGTGCATGGAACATATGTGGGTGAATAAATGGATTGAGCGATGGCTAGCTTTGTGGGTGTTAGCATGGAAATGCATGGATAATAGGCAGATTTAATGGTACTTTCAACTGGTGTCCATTTATATCACTATTTGTGTCCATTTATATCCTGTGTTTGGTTTCATGAAATTATGTCTCAGTGGAGTATATAATGTATATTGACAGCCAGACTTGCGAGTAATGGAAAACATGTAAAGGATGCAAAAAAAAATTAGGAACTGTAATCTGTTACAGTTACGTCAAAAAACAAAGCAATCAGATTGCAGGTACATTTTGAAGGGGAAATGGGAATACTATCAAGATTAATTTTTTTTCCCATTTAAAAGCAAAGAAATGAAACTTTTGACAATATAGACAGCTGCTGATTATAGTCCTGGTTCTCTCATGTTAGTCGTGACTCACATGAGCAACCTCCTGGTGCATGTGCTAATACATTTTATGCAAAGTTTGGTCGAAATGAACACAAATTGTTCTCTGAAATGCTTTTGTTAGGGTGTCCATACGAAGGTGAAGTGCTGTTGTGTACGGCATCAAACGTGTTGCTTGACAACAGCAGCAAATGACAGCTTATGGATCATATTGCTTTTCTCTTGACTTTATTTACATATATAACCTTTAAAGTAATCATATTACATTACTTTCATATTTGGATTACATTACTGATTACATTTCTTAAGAAATAATTAGTAACTATAACGGAATACATTTTTTAACTAACCCTCCCAACCCTGTTTGTCTTCTTATCAGGCTGAAAATCAGGCATGTTGATTATGCAGATGTGTACATACTGGGAAAGTCAACAAGCTAACCACATGAACATGTGCATCTATACAAATTGACATGGGGTTTGAGAGCGAAGGGTCAAAAAATGCTGTGATTATAGTAGCACCGTGACACTAAGCATGTGGAGCGACCTCTAGTGTCCTTCTGAACCATACTCTTCTGCACACTGAAAGCATGTGGTGGATACGATAGCAAGCTGTGAAGCTCTAAAAGAGAGTACAGCCTCATCTGAGGACACAAACAGCACAGAAAGATTTCAGCTAAGTGCATAGGTCTGAAAAATGTGGTCAAGCTCCAGCTGCTCTGTAAATTAGGCCCTGGCAGGGTCCAAATTCCTGAAAGCAACACAGGGTCACCCCCGGATTAAGGCAGCTCTTATGTTGGACCACTCATCCTTGCATTACCCAGAGATCTCCTCTGTCAAAAACATCAAAGTCCCTTATGGGAAAAATCACATACATTTCCAGGAACTGCACAAGTGAATACACGTAAATACAAGTGACATCATGTGAATAACATGAAAATGAATGAATCACATGAGAAACCACATGCCTCATGTGAAAATAAATTAGTCAAGTGTGAAGAAAAATCAAACGTGAATGTAAATGGATTCTGCTTAAAAATCACATGAGAATAAATGAATCGAGAAAAAAATCTCACAAAAATAAACTAAAATAAATAAAAACATATTCACAATTCACATCACAATAAAATAACGGAACGTGAGAATGAATGAATCCTGTGGGAAAAATTACAAATAAGAATAAATGAAACATGAGGGGAAAAAAATCACATGAAAATACATTATTTGTGTGAAAAAATCCTTTGAAAATAAATGAATGGTGTAAAAAAATCACATGTGAATAATGAGTCATATGAAAAATATATCACATGAAAATAAATGAATCATTTCACATCAAACTGAATGTGAAAATAAACGAATCATGTAAATAAATCATATGAAAAATGTGTAAAACATAACGTGTCGAAAAACCTTGTGTGATTTTAACATGTGGAAGAACAGATGCCAATATAACAGATTAAGTAGTTTAGATAGAACAGGATTAGCACTGTTGTGGAAAATGGTTGTACAGATGCACACCGTCCTCTAAGACTCTCTTACAGAAAGAAGCTCAACAGCAGCTCAGAAGCACAGAAACACCACACACACACACACACACACACACACACACACACACAGATATGTACTGGCTTGGAGAGTACAGCTTCATTAGTTGGTTGAGATGATAAATGCTTACTAAAGAGAGCACAGGGAGATCTCTCTCATGCTTCAGGCTGTCAAAAGCAAACTGCTCTGGTCCTCCAATCCCACAAGTCTTTCACCCTGACTGTTAAAACACCATACAGAGCAGAACATACCTGATGTCAGCCCCTTTATTAAATTCAGCTTCCTGTCTCTCTGTGTTATTCAGAACGTCTTGGGAGATGCACAGCATTTGGCGATAGCGCTGAGATCAGTGTAAAGCTGTTGAGGTTTTTAATGAGTCCAGGTTATGGCTTTAATAGTTTGATGACCCTTACCAGTGGCCAATTTAGTTATTAGCCATCACTAGGAAATAATGTTTTTGTTTGTCAGTAAAATGCAGGTGTAGAGATGTGAAGACCTGTAAATGCACACCAAGGCACTGCACCTTGTAGGTAATGACCGAACACTGCATATTATTATATTTATTGCCCTATGGTCTTAAGTACTCTGAGTATATGAGTAAGTGCACTAAAAGGCTGATTTTCCCAACTCTTTTCAGGGGAATATAGCTAATATGGGCTCTAAGTCACCAGAAGCTGACATCATAGGCACATTTATGTATTCACTGAATCATTATGATCATTTGCGTATGAAAATGTGTTACATGGAATAGAATAGAATAGAATAGAATAGAATAGAATAGAATAGAATAGAATAGAATAGAATACATTAAAGCTTATGAAAAATGGCGATCTGTGATTTATCATTGGGGACAATGGTAATCAGTGATTGGTCATTGAGAAAGAATGGTAATCAGTGATTGGTCATTGAGAAAGAATGGTAATCAGTGATTGGTCATTGAGAAAGAATGGTGATCAGTGATGTGGGTTGGGAAACAATGGTGATCAGTGATTTATAGTTGGAGAGAATGGTGATTGGTGACTAGTTGTTGGGAACAATGATGATCATTGATTGGTTGTTGGGACCGATGGTGATTAGTGATTGGTCATTGGGAAGAATGGTGATCATGATTTATCATTGGGTACAATGGTGATCAGTGATTGGTCGCTGAGAACAATGGTGATCTGTGATTGAGCTGGAGAGCTCAAAAGTTGCAAGATTTGACAAACGGATCTTCTTTGCAATAAAGTCACTAACAAGGATTAAAACCTCACCAAATATAGAGACAAAGTCAGCAACGCTGTACCAGACCAATTTTGGAATGGACTAGATTGAATGTATAGACTTATTTGGATAAACGCTTATAGTTGAAATGTGTTTCTAAGACATATGTAAATATTAAAGACAGTGTGCCAAACTTTAGAAATTTTCAAGTAGAAAAAAACTTTAATTTGTTTAATATTTGATCATAGACTTATTGGTTTTATTATTACTAATATAAAACAGCAGAAAATACAAAAATAATTAAGAAAACACTTCTATGGGCATGTGAGTGCAAACTCTTGACTGGGAGTGTAAGAAATCTTCATTTATAAGTGATTTGATAGGGATTAACAGTGCTTCATGCCTCATTTATTATTATTATTATTATTTAGAGATTTTAGCAGAAAGGGCTAATTTGATCAAGTAAAGCAGAATGCTGTGATGAAGAAAGCCTTCCAGACACCAGTGAGATTTTGATACTCAACCCCACTTCTCACAGCACTTTGTCTGCATGAATGTGGATGTGTGCGATCCTTGGTTGAAGTCCCAGATATTTGGAGTTTCATTAGATGGTGTCATGTTCTGGCTGAGCTTGAGCACGGGCCATCCAAATCTCTGTTATTATGTGACCAGATGGCATTTCCCTTGATACTGAATGCAATAGATGGCACATCCAAAGCACACACAACCCACTAGGTCTCACTGTGTAAAACAAAAACTTCAGGCTAGATAGATCTGGTTGCTTTTATGGCATTGCATATTGTTATTGTGCTGCTGACTAGAGAGAGTGTGGCGTGACCCGGGACCGCACACAGTGTATGCCAAAGAAAAACAATGCCTGGAAAATGACCCAGCTTGCTGGTGCTGACCTTGTATGTATGACTATAAATTGATGGAGTTTTACGCTATAGTGACAGCGCAGACTCTGTGGGTTTCCTCAGCAGTAGACTCCAAGGACCTGCAGTGAAGTGTGCAGGCAGTTGGCATTTGTCAACGATTTGTGTGCTTGGGGCCACAGGAAGCACTGCAGGGCTTCTGTCTCTCTCTCGCTCGCTCTCGCTCTCTCTCGCACTCTCTCGCTCTCTCTCGCTCTTTCTCTCTCCCTCGTCATATTATCTCTCACTCAGAAGCATACAGGGATTAGAGCGCCACACACAAACCGCTCGGTAGATTTACCAGGTAACTGTAATTAATATTCCCAGCAACCAGTAACAAGGCTACATAGTAATAACAGTATTGCTTTTTTTAAACTGCTATTTAACATTTAGACTGCTGTGTTAACTCTCCTATAATATTATACGTCTTATATAATGCACATCTGAAATCCAGTAATAATAATAATTGGTTACTTTGGTTCCTTAATTATTATTATTATTATTATTTTTATTATTATTATTATTAGTAGTAGTAGTAGTAATAGTAGTAGTAGTATTAAGAAGAAGGAGTACTAAGAAGTAGTAAAATACTATTTTATAGCAATTTGCCGGTGACTTTAGATGCAAACATGATAGTGTAAAATGTGATTAATTCCAATGTATTACTGTAAAGGTTATTTTAGTAATATGTTAATATGCCTTAACTTGACCAATCAAAATCTAATAAGCACTTTACCAGAAATAGTCCACTAAGAACAATGTCTCACCATCATTAATTATTAGGAAACCCAAATCAACTTGGATTAAACAACAACAAAAAAAAAAGCATTGAGGAAATGGAGAAAGCGTCATACAGAACCAATAACTGATAATTGTGTTGGTTCTACTGAGAACAATAATCCCAATGCAAACATTATCTTGTGTGTGTGCATGTGTGTATGTTTGTTTGCTCTTGTGCAAAGAGAACGTGAGGTGAATGCATGTTGGCTGACACGAAACAACAAATCAAAGAAAACCAACACAAAATCAGGGGCTTTACCGTAATTTAAATGAAAATGACTGCAAAATGGAGTGCGCGGCCTGGAATCACTTGTTTAGTCCCACAGTAGGGCACAATGCACAGCAGCGCTCACTCGCTGTTTCAACAAATATCTATAGTGCAACATTAGCAAGGGGGTGCAGGAAACGGTTTACATTCCATGCCTGAGAATAGATAAACACTCAGCAAGATGGCACATTAAGAAAAAAACAACAAATAGGAATATGTTATCATATGACTTGTCAAAACCCGTGAAAGCTCCCTTCTGAGAATATACAGACATCACTTAATTCTGATCTCTGGTATGTACTCAAGTATAATGTTTCAGTGTAATGTGTTTTTTCTTGTGTTTAACAAGTGCTAAAGAAGTCCTAAATGCAGACAACAAGAACCCAATTAAACAAATGAGACAAAAATATTATACTTGGTCATTTATTTATTGAGGAAAATGATATAATAATACATATCTGTGAGTGGCAAAACGATGTGAACCTCTAGGATTAGCAGTTAATTTGAAGGTGAAAGGTGATTTTATATAATGTAATGACAATCAGTGTGAGTGAGCACCCTGTTTTATTTAAAGAACAGGGATCCATCAAAGAATGATATTCACAACAAATGTTTGTCGAAGTGTATCATGGTACGAACAAAAAAGATTTCTGATGAACTCAGAAAAACAGTTGTTGATGCTCATCGGGCTGCAAAAAGATTACAAAACCATCTCTAAAGAGTTTGGACTCCACAGGATTGGTCGGCCAACAAAGATCACTCAAAGAGCAAGACGTGTAATAGGCCACAAGGTCACAAAGGAGCCAGGGTAACTTCTAAGCCACTAATTGCCTCGCTCACATTGGCTAGTGTTAATGTGCATGAGTCCAACAGCAGGAGAACACTGAAAATCAATGGTGTGCATGGCAGGGTTGCAAGGAGAAAACCACTGCTCTCCAAAAAGAAAATTGCTGCCCATCTGTAGTTTGCTTAAGATCATGTGGACAAGTCAAAAAGCTATTGGGAAAATGTTCTGTGGATGGATGAGGCCAAAATAGAACTTTTTGGTTTAAAAAAGAAGTGTTATGTTTGTAGAAAGGAAAACACTGCATTCCAGCATAAGAACCGTATCCTATCTGTGAAACATGGTGGTGGTGGTGGTGGTGGTGGTGGTATCATGGTTTGGGGCATGATTTGCTGCATCTGGGTCAGAACAGATTGCCCTCATTGATGGAACAATGAATTCTGAAGTATACCAGTGAATTATAAAGGAAAATGTCAGGACATCTGTCCATGAACTGAATCTCAAGAAAAAGTGGGTGATGCAGCAAGACAACGACCCTAAGCACACAAGTCTTTCTACCAAAGAGCAGTTAAAGAAGAATAAAGTTAATGTTTTGGAATGGCCAAGTCAATGTCCTGACCTTAATCCAATAGAAATGTGGTGGAAGGACCTGAAGCAAGCAGTTCATGTGAGGAAATCCAACTACATCTCAGAGATGAAGCTGTTCTGTACTGAGGAACGGACTAAAATTCCTCCAAGCCGAGGTGCAGGACTGATCAACAGTTACCGGAAACGTTTAATTGCAGTCATTGCTGTAAAAAAGGGTCATACCAGAGACCATTACACTCTTGTAGGAGATATCCATCCATCCATCCTCTACCGCTTACTCCTTTTTCCGGGTCACAGGGAACCTGGAGCCTATCCCAGGAAGCATCAGGCACAAGGCGGGGTTACACCCTGGACAGGGTTGTAGGAGATATTCAAATAGAAAATCATCAAATACTTATAATATTAGTCACATATAAAACTATTAGGATCCTTTAGATAAAATTTAATCACTAACTATTATAATCCACTAGGAACCAATAGAATCCTGTAAACGTTTCCATGATTTGTTTTAAAATTGCAGTTGAATGACACTGATTACAGCAGTTAACACACCATGCACTGCAGCACCTACATGTTTTCCATTTTACTTACACCCATGATTTACTTACTGAAGCATTAACAGCATTAACTGCTAAATTAATCCATTACTTCATGTATCATTGCAATAAATGTTTAATCTCTCTGCTACTAGTAATGTAAAGTAGGTGCTTCACTTAATGAGCTTTGTCAGGGATCTATAGCACCCTGCTGAGGTATTCTATTTATATAACCTTTAACATTTAGCCCATTAGACTACATAGGAATAAAATCTGGAATAAAAAGATTATAGTTATATCACAAACCATTATGCTAAATTTGGCGATGATTTCTATATGACTTAAATTCACAAGCATTACGTTTCAGGTGAGTTTTTTTTTTTTTGCAGAATAATACTGGTGTGACCTACGGGACTTTGGGGAGAAGTGGACTGCAAGTTGGTGAGAGAGTTCTGGGGGGTGGAGTGGAGAAAATGAGAGAAAAAGAGAGAGTGCACAATTGTCATGGTTTTTGAATGCAGACACTAATTGGTAATTTCCATCTTGTGCTTCTGGATGATGACTAGCAAGGTCATTTATATACACTCACCAGCCGTTTTAATAGCAACACCTGTTTATTCATGCAATTTTCCATTCAGCCAATTATGTAGCAGGAGCATTATGTGTCAAATCATGCAGATACAGGTCAAGAGCGTCAGTTAATATTCAGATCAAACATAAGAATTAGGGGAAGACATTTTCACATGGGCTTTGACTGTTCCATTTATTTTGGTGCTAGGCAGGTTGGTTTGAGTATTTCAGAAACTGCTGATCTCCTAGAATTTTCATGCACATCTATAGAGGTTATACAGAACTGTGGGAAAGACAAACACTTTCTGTCAAAAGCAGCTTGGTGACTTATTGTTGAAGAAGGCTAGGGTAACTCAAATAACCCCTCTGTGCAACCGTGGTGAGCAGAAAAGCATCTCAGAATGCACATTGGGTTCCTCTCCTGTCAGTCAAGATCAAGAATTGAGGCTACATTAGGCACAGGCTCACACATACTGGCCAGCTGAAGATATGAAAAAGACCAGATATGTTAATTTGAGAGTGCTTTTCTGAAACACTGTAGACTTCCTGTATAAGAAGGTCATGTAAATATGACTTGGGCAGTTGCTCCCTTTCTGCTCCTATTCTGCTCCTATCTTATTTTTGGTGATAAAACTGAAATGGAGATTGGATACATACCATCCCAACTCAGGGCTCTAAAGAGCTATCCATGTCTTGATTCTGCGGCATATGAGTACTATCAGAAGCTTGGGATTACTCGTCGTACGTGATACATACACGGCTCACACAGAATATCCCTGAACACTCACTGCTCAACTCCTGGCACTATCCCATGCATCTGATCTAACATCAGGGAACAACCTAAATCCAAGTCACCATCTACTGACTGCAGGATGCACCGATCGTTGATATATCTCAACCGCAATGTACAGCACTATCACGCACCGATCAATCCCAATGCTTCACATCATCATTTTGCTGTTCTGAACTGCTACTCGATCTCTGATAAAGCCTCATATCTCAACAAAATAATCATGAACAATAACCTAGAAATATGTTACTACTCGTTGAAACCTGGCAAGTACCCGGTGATCACGTACAGCTAAACCTACTTACACAAGATAGCTATAGACACCTGCCCAGACCACGGCTACATGGCATGGGGGTGGCCTTGCTGTAATCTGGCAAAATGATTTGCATCTTGCCCAACTTGACTTTCACAACACTAATGCATTCGAATATATGGTACTGATTTTCACTGGCTTCTCACAATTTTTCTACTATATCATCATCCTAAGGTTCTATCTGACTTTTCTCTGAACTCTGAACTGCTAACTTTTGCCTGCACTTCGTCATCACATGTTCTCCTGCTTGGTGACTTTAATATTCATGTGGATACAGTGTGCTCTAACTCATCTCAACTATTGTCTGTTTTTGACTGTTTCATTGTGACTTTTTCAACTCACACTTATGGTTGTATTCTTGATTTAATCTGTACATCTGGGTTTGCTATTGCTTCAATCTCCTCTTTTGACACCGGCACCTCTGATCATAAGCTCATTGAATTTAGTCTACCTGCTCAGAAGAAATGCAGTGGCACAATGATAAGCCTGATTTGCATAAGCACGCTCCTATTAAGACTAGGCCTGTCCCCTCCTCACACACTTCCCCCTGGTATACATCTGAGCTCCGGGCCTTAAAAGTCATTGGCAATCGGCTTGAGCGTCTTTATAAGAAAACTGGTCTTACAGTTTAGCAATTAGCTCTCACTGATCACCTCAATGCATACAAAATTGCTCTGAACTCTGCGTGATCTAATTAAGTTACCACAATGATTAATAAAGCAAGCAGTAGGCCTAAGGTTTTGTTTGACACCATCAATAAGCTCACCCAACCCCCCACTTATGATGATTACACATCTGAAGCGTTTTGTTGCTCTTTCCTGAATTATTACCAGGAAAAAGGTTATGCTGTCTGCCAGTGCTTTATAAGCAAGGTCTCAGATATTAGTTTTCTGCCTGACCATTATTGTGAACAATTGTCTATTTTTACTCGTATGAACCCCTCTTCTATCACTGACTTAATGCTGAAATCAAGTTCTTCATCGTGCCGCCTTGATCCTGCTCCAACATTTCTCCTCAAATGCTGTCATTCTGTCCTCTCTGCACTTATTTCTCACTTCATAAACAGATCTTAAGCTTCTGTGTCTATCCCTCTACAATTTAAAACTGCAGCTGTGACACCAGTTCTTAAAAAAAAAAACTGACTTGGACCCTACTGTACTTTCTAACTTTTGCCCTATCTCTAACTTATTGTTCATTTCTAAAATACAGGAAAGTACTGTTGCCACCTAGCTCCAATGTTTCCTCGCCTCAAAATAATCTCTTTGACCTCTTTCAATCTGGCTTTCGTCCTCTTCATAGTACTGAAATTGCCCTTGCAAGGGTTATCAATGACTTATTACTTTCTAGCGACTCTGGTTCTCTTTTGATTCTTCTTTTACTCGATCTTAGTTCTGCTTTTGATAGTGTCTGTCATGAATTACTTCTCTCCTGCCGCTTGGATATTGGTGTCACGGGTGCTGCTCTTCCCTGGCTTACTTCGTATCTCACAGTTCTACATTTCTATACACGATTATAAGTCGCCTACTGTATCTTTAAAATTAGGTGTCCCTCAGGGATCAGTTCTTGGACCTCTACTATTATATATATATATATATATATATATATATATATATATATATATAGATAGATAGATAGATAGATAGATAGATAGATAGATAGATAGATAGATAGATAGATAGATAGATAGATAGATAGATAGATAGATAGATATACATACAATGATTGGGGTCAGCTTATTCGCCGCCATGGTTTTAGTTACCACTGTTATGCTGAAACATTCCAATCTATACAGCTTATAGATCTGCTTCCACTCTCCAGACCGGTCCACTATCAGCATGTGTTAATGATTTAAAAAAATAAAGTAATGCTTAACACCAATTTTTTAAAACTTAACATGGAAAAACTAAGATAATTATTATCGGAACACCAACACTAAAAATATCCTTTATGACCTCACTTGTGACATTGATAGCACTTTCAGTAAACCATCTGGTACTGTAAAAAAAAATTTAGCCATCATCTTTGAGCCCTCCCTCACCATTGAAGCTAACATAAACTTGGTTTCTAAACTTGGTTTCTTTCACCTTCGTCGCATGGCTCGCCCCTTCATTAGCCTCAAAGATGCTGAAACACTGGTTCATGCATTTATATCCTCACGTCTTGACTATTGCAATGCTCTCCTCATTGGCCAAATAAATATTGCGACCTAGCAATAGAATTAACATGTAACTAATTATAATATTTACATTTATATTTTATGGCATTTTGGCAGACACCCTTATCCAGAGCAACTTACATTTATCTCATTTATACAACTGAGAGATTGAGGGTTTAGGGCCTTGCCCAAAGGTCCAACAGTGACTACGTTTACACGTACAGCAGTAATCTAATTATTGACCTTACTTTGAGTAATACAATATTGTGATTAAGGTGTTGACATGAGTCACTTTTAGAATACTCCTGTCATGTACCCGTTTTACATGTTATAGATCATGGAGCGATTAACAGCACACGTCATTACGTCCCTCCAGAATTTGACATATCGATATACAGTTCATCTTCGTTATGGTACCGTATACAGTTTTGGGTGTTTTTATTTAAAAAAATTTATGAACGCTTTCAATGTGGTTAATTATTTGTCATGCTATACGTATGAATAGATGACTGCTTGAAACCGTGGGCTGCATCCCAAACCGCGTACTTAGCTACTCTATAGTAGCCCAGATACATATATTTCGTCTACTACAAGCCTATAGTATGTGGTTTGGGACACAGCCGTGCTCTCTTGTTTGCCGTAAAACGGTTGAGCATTGCTGTGTGTGATCAAGCCCTAATGCAAAATGCGGTGAAAACTCCCACACGACATTAATAGTGTGATTAAGGTGTTTACATGTCAATAATGCGACTAAAACAGGAATACTCCTCATGTCTTAATTCGATTTGTGTTTACTTGTATGATCTTAATCGGATTAAGGTAATTAAAAATTGCTGTTTACATGCCAGTTTCTTTAACCACTGTGCCACCATTGCGCTCAGATCACATTACTCCAATCCTGTCTGAACTGAATTGGCTACAGGTTTCATTTTGCATTACATATAAAATAATCCTGCTCAAATTTAAATCACTTCACTGTTTGGCACCTTTCTATCTCACTGCTTCTCCCCTACAACCCCATCCACTCTCTCAGGTCCTCTGGGCTCGGATTTCTCTCTGTCTCTAGATTTCGTCTCTCTACCATGGGTGGCAGGTCTTTCAGTGTTGCAGAAGCTAAAATCTGGAATTCACTCCCTCTGACTCTTCGCAGAATCACATCCTTCTCTGATTTCAAATCCCAATTAAAAATGTATCTGTGTTCTCAATCTTATCTGTCCTAATCTGCATTTTCTCAGTTGGTTGTACTGAGAATTTGTATCTGTACTGTGTATTTCGTCTCCTGTGTTTGATGTGAACACAGCTCATTGCTTTTCCCATTTTGAGTTTGTCCAAGATTGTTCATTGTTTATGTATCATTGCATTACCATTGTAAAGC
Organism: Noturus placidus; assembly: GCA_022414735.1. Classification (NCBI taxonomy): domain Eukaryota; kingdom Metazoa; phylum Chordata; class Actinopteri; order Siluriformes; family Ictaluridae; genus Noturus; species Noturus placidus. The sequence continues at coordinate 138,729 of JAFFST010049776.1, forward strand.
ATACTTGCGCTCTGGAAATGCGCTATATAAATTAAACCTATTATTATTATTAATGGTATGGAAAGCAGTTGTATGCTGCTGTAAGTGTTTTCTGATTACATCAGAGGGTTTCTAAAATTGAAATACACTGAGTGATGTCAAGCTTCAGGTCTCATCTCAAGCACAATAAACAAACAAGGAGGGCAGGGTGGCAGAGAAAAAAAATGATCTTGTTAGTGAGTGAATATGAGAAGATTTACAACATGCTGTTTCGAGACATTCAATGGTATGTTGATGTGGCATCCAATTATGGTTTAATATTTACATAGTACAATTATAAAACATTCTCTATATATTTATGGTCGTTTTTTTCATCATTTAATAGCCAGCATGGCTCCTTCATGACACACAAAGCATTTTGTTTATGATGCAAACACAGACAGGATTCATTGGGGTCTCCCTAGAATAGTGAAGGTATAAATATATGAAAGTAACAACTACCTTTCATCCTGATGTGACTGCATCGCCGATGTGCTTTTTAAGTGGTGTAATTTTCTCCCACACTTGTTTACAATTGTGCCTCAGAGTCTTATATGGATGAGTTCAATAATAGATTCTATTAAGCCGCCGGCCCTGGTTTAATGACTACAGGAACAATGTCTGGATATTATTACCCTTTAACTTTTCACTGCTTTTTGCCTGCTGGGCTTGACAGTGGGATGAAATGGTAATTATGCAAATAGGGCGTTTGCTGTAAAAGTCATGCTTCATCAAATAGCATATTAAGTACCTGGTAAATTGCTACAATATTCTGTATTCAGTAGTTTCATTATAAAGATGTTTCTAATATTCTGTATATTGCTGTCTTTTGGGGGGTGGCCCACAACCTAATGACATAGCAACTTAGGATTTAATCTTTCATTTGACAAGTTCTAGTACATTTTAACAATGTCCCGGATGATGGAACTCCTCTTCTGGTCCTTGGGGACTTCAACATTCATCTAGACAAGCCACAAGCAGCTGACTTTCTTGCTCTCCTTCCCACATTTGACCTCAAGCTGTTCACCACACCAGCAACCCACAAAGCCGGCAAACAGCTCGACTACATCCTCACACGTAATTGCACCACACACAATCTTCTCATTACTCCTCTCCACATCTCTGACCATTTCTTTATCCAGTTCTCTATTTCTTTCCCCTCACTCCCTTCACTGTCTCCACCCTCTATCTCTTTCCGTCTCAGTCTTTGCTCCCTTTCCCCCTCACATTTCTCCTCTGTTGTCACAACCTGACATCCCTCTGATAGCCACCTCTCCTCACTTGACTTAAACACCGCAACTGACATTCTATGTTACACCCTAACATCTTCTCTTGACAGCATCTGCCCTCTAACCTCCAGACCTGCTTGCACATCACGCTCTAGCCCTTAGCTCTCAGAAGCTCTGTGTACGGTGCATCCGGAAAGTATTCCCAGCGCTTCATTTTTTCGACATTTTGTTATGTTACAGCCTTATTCGAAAATGGATTCCATTCATTATTTTCCTCAAAATTCTACACACAATACGCCATAATGAAAAGTTTGCAAATTTATTAAAAATCAAAAACAAAAAAAGCACATGTAAATAAGTATTCACAGCCTTTGCCATGACACTCAAGATTGAGCTCAGGTGCATCCTGTTTTCACTGATCATCCTTGAGATGTTTCTACAGCTTGATTAGAGTCCACCTGTGGAAAATTCAGTTGATTGGACATGATTTGGAAAGGCACACACCTGTCTGTGTAAGGTCCCACAGTTAACAGTGCATGTCAGAGCACAAACCAAGCCATGAAGTCCAAGGAATTGTCTGTATACCTCTGAGACAGGATTGTATCGAGGCACAGATCTGGGGAAGAGTACAGAAACATTTCTGCAGCATTGAAGGTCCCAACCAGCACAGTGGCCTCCATCATCCGTAAATGGAAGAAGTCTGGAAACAGCAGGACTCTTCCTAGAGCTGGCCGCCCGGCCAAACTGAGCGATCGGGGGGAGAAGGGCCTTAGTCAGGGAGGTGACCAAAAACCTCTCTTTGTTAACCTATATCCTATAACCTATATCTTTGTTAAATATAGGGGTGCAACAATTATCAGCACCCGTTTAGTCAGTACTTTGTGCTACCTCCATTTGCAAAGCTCTGAGGCTTCTCCTATAATGCCTGATGAGGATGGAGAATACATGGAAAAGGATCTGAGACCGTTCCTCCATTCAGATTCTCTCCAGATCCTTCAAATTTCGAGGGCCATGCTGGTGGATTCTCCTCTGCAGTTCATCCCATAGGTTGTCTATGGGTTTCGTGTCAGGGGACTGGGATGGCCATGGGAGGACCTTGATTTTTTGGTCAGTAAATAATTTTTATGTTTATTTTAATATATGTTTTGCATCATTGTCCTGCTGGAAGATCCAATTATGGCCCATTTTAAGCTTTCTGGGAGAGCCAGTCAGGTTTGAATTTAATATCTGTTGTTATTTGATATGATGCCATGTGTCCTAACAAAATGTCCAGGTCCTCTGGCAGAAAACCATGTGGCAGAAAAGTGGGCATGAGGTCCTTTTCCATAAGGCTACCACTCTGAGTGCTCCAAAACTACCTCAGGTGTTTATTGCCAAAAAGCTCTATTTTGGTTTCATCTGACATAGAACCCGATATCATTTGAAGATACAAAAGTGTCTGGCAAACTGAAGATACTTGAGTTTGTTTTTGAATTAGTAGAGGCTTTTTTCTTGATGCCCATCCAAACAACCTGTGATGATGTAGGTAACTTTGGATTGTAGTTTTGGAAACATGCTGGGGTATGCAAAGAAAATAATTCCGCTATGTATATGTGACCAATAAAGACTCATTATCATTAATCTAAGCAACTGATATGGTGAAACTTAATGTAATGTTTCTTTATTTAAAAAAAATTCAACATTTATAAATAAATAAATGTTGTTGTTTTTAGAAAATTATTTATTTTATTTAACATTTAGGGAAGTACTATACAGTGTTAGCAACTTTTAACAATCAGGAAGTTTTCCATCAACGGAAAGTCTTTGAAACATAGGACTTTCCTTTTTCTCAGAAATATGACATGCTGTGTTTTTGTGTGTGTGGGGGGGGGGTTCTTTTTTCTTTTTTTAGTTCAAGAGATTCGGGAAAGAGTGACTAATGAGGGAACTACAGAGAACAAGGGAGTGAAACTTTCCACATCATAAAACTTACCTATAAATTGATAAAATATCTGCATGTTTGTGTTTATTGCATTAACACATCGCTGTGGTATAAAAGAAATAAAAACCTTCAGGGCGTGCTTTTATAGGAAAATAAAGTTCAGAATGGTAACATTTGATCCACTTCACATCAGGTGGATTCAAACAACCCCATCATTGATTATAACAGATTTCCTATAACAGCATGCCCCATTGTTGTATGCCTTATATACAGCCTTCGTTTTTATTCTAGTTGAGTGAAGATAATGACATGTTAAATGTAGACCTTACTAAAGAAGCTGAGGGTGAAGGTGATGGACTGGCCAAGCATGTCTCCAGACCTAAACCCTATTGAGCATCTGTGGGTCATCCTCAAATGGAAGGTGGAGGAGCACAAGGTCTCTAACATCCACCAGCTCTGTGATGTCGTCATGGTGGAGTGGAAGAGGACTCCGGTGGCAACCTGTGAAGCTCTGGTGAACTCCATGCCCAAGAGTGTTAATGCAGTGCTGGAAAATAATGGTGTGCACACAAAATATTGACACTTTTGGAGATACTGTATATAGTATTGTACTGTGTAAAAATTTTATGCATCCTATTATTTTTTAGAACAAACTTTGTTACAGATTTTTTATTTTATGATTTTATGACTACATTATCGAGTCAGTACAAAAACATATTAGATTCCCAAACGTTATTTTGCTGCAAAACTAATAAGAAATTGCGACAGTCAAAGTCTCCAGAAGAACCGTGGCTGGTTCTGCAAGATGATCTATAAAACCTACAGCTCATTCCCTTATAAAACTGCACACATTGTACCAGAGACTATTTTTATTTATTTAAATTTTTTTGTGTCACACCAAATATTGAGTTTGCAACTCTTCATTTACAACTGTTTACTGCTCTTCATGGTATATTTTTTAAATCTAGAAACATTTAATTTCAGTATTTTGAAGTAATTTTTGCATTACAACATTTCTTTGCATGTGCCTAAAATGTTTGCACAGGGGTGGGATACATTAGGCAGCAAGTGAACAGTTAGTTCTTAAAGTTGATGTGTTGCAAGCAGAAGGATCTGAGAAACTTTTACCAGGGCCAAATTTTGATGGCTAGACGACTGGATCAGAGCATCTATAAAGCAACAGGTCTTGTGGGTTGTTCACATGAACATCAGAATTAGACCATGGAGCAATGGAAGAAGGTGGCCTGGTCTGATGAATCCCATTTCCTTTTACATAATGTGGACAGCCATATGGATGTTACATTAACACATACTGTACCACCTACCACTCCCTAATGGCTGTGGTCTCTAATGTTATGGCTGATTAAAGTAAGAATGTATGTATTTATGTTTGTACGAAAAAAAATGCTAAGTGAACTGTGGTTCTATGAGGAAAAGACAACACTGCCAGCATTGGAATAGATGACTTACTGGGAAATTACTGATCAGAGCTTGAGGGCAGTTATGAAGGATAACAGTGGGTATACGAGCTAATAGAGAACAGGGAAATGCAATCTTTTCATCTGATATTATTATAATTTTTCACTATTAATATCATATCAAACAATATTTGACCTTTTTCGTATATTTGCTAACGAAAAACTCATTGCTAATCTAATCTTGTTGTTATAAATTTCTATCTTTCGGATGGATTTGCATGACATCCTAAATGTATTCCCACTTCATATTCAGTCTTCCCAGGATATGCTCTGGATCCAATATGATACTGATCAGGATAAAGTGCTTACTAAAGATGAATGAATGGATGAATGAATAAATATTATTGTACTATGATATTGTATTATTATACGATTATAAACTTTCACATCAAACTATATACACCCATCCTTGTGTTTATTTGTTTATATTTTTCACTTGATTCGGGTAATTTTGCTCATTAGTATTGAGGGAATTCCTTTATGTTTGTTATTCTTTTTTTTTTTTACCTTCCACTTTTCCTGATGGGGATCATGGGTGGCAAATGAAAGGTTCATATCTATATAAGGTGGAAAAATGCAAAACAGTAAAAAGCAGAAGAGGGGAAAAAACAAAAACACATTTAAGAAATGAATTCTAATAAATTGCATTGCACTCTTTCCTGCTTCGGCTTGTTGATGTAACTGAATTTGAAAAAAAATTCTTACTAACTACCTAGCTAGATAGCATCTACCTAGCTCTGTTTGTGACTATTTGGATAGTCCACTTATTAGTCCACAGTATATAAACAGTTTACTTACTATTTTTCAAGCAGCACATTAACTCATTTTAAATAGTACAGTTGCATCTCAAGAAGTTAGAATATTGTGAAAAAGTAATATTTTTTCTGTAATGCAAAAAAAAAAACTTTCATGTATCACAGGTTTATTACACAACATGTAATATTTCAAGCTTTTTTTATTGTTGTCTGTTTGTTTTAATCATGATGATTATGGCTTACAGCTCATGGAAATAACTCAAATATCTCAAAATATTAGAATAAGAATTTATAATACAGAAATGTTGACATTCTGAAAAGTATGGTGATTTATGCACTCAATAATTGGTTGGGGTTTTAAATCTTTTGCATGAATTACTGCATCAGTGTGGCGTGGTATGGAGGCAATCAGCCTGTGGCACTGCTGAGGTGTTATGGAAGTCCAGGTTGCTTTGATAGCGGTCTTCAGCTCATCTGTATTGTTGTGTCTGATGTCTCTCATAGATACTCTATGGGGTTCGCATAAGTATATGCGAGTTAGCTGGCCAATCAAGCACAGTAATACCACGGGCAATAAACCAGTTACTGGTAGTTTTGGCACCATGAACAGGTGCAGAGTCCTGCTGGAAAAGGAAATCAGTATCTCCATAAAGTTCATCAGCAGATGGAAACATGAAGTGTCCTAAAATCTCATGGCAGACGACTGTGTTGAGAACATTGTGAACCAACACCAGCACATGACATGGCACCTCAAATCATCACTGACTGTGGAAACATCACACTGGACTGGACTTCTGTTCCTCTCCACTCTTCCTCCAGACTCTGGGACCTTGATTTCCAAATGAAATGCAAAATTTACTTTCATTTGAAAAGTTTGTGGTTGTGTGTACTGAAACAGACTGAGAGATTAAAGGCTCAGGAAACCTTTGCAGGTGTTTTGAGTTTATTAGCTGATTAGAGCTCTCCTCAGGTCGACATTTCTGTATTTTAAATACTTTATTCTAATATTAATCGCTGGCTTTATGGCTAGCAGACTCGCCTCACACCTCCACGGTTAGGGATTCGATTCCAACTACTGCCCTTGGTGTGCGGAGTTTGCATGTTCTCCCCCGTGCTGCGGGTACTCCAGGTATTCTGGTTTTCTCCCCCAGTCCAAAGACATGCATGGTAGACTGATTGGCATGTATATAGTGTATGAATGGGTGTGTGTATGTGTATGTGATTGTTCCTGCAATGGATTGGCACCCCATACAGGGTGTACCCAGCCTTGTGCCCAATGCTCCCTGGGATAAGCTCCATGTTTCCCGCAGCTCTATATGATAAGCCGTATAGAAGATGGATGGATGGATCATTTGACATGTTTGTTCAAAAACAGTTGATAGACACCAGAAAGCAGTAGATTTTACAGGTGGTATGTTCCCTGTTGGAAAACTGTCAGATAAACCAATTACTATATTTGACATCTGTTTTTAATGAAAAGCTTACCTGCCTGTGACTCAATTGATGGTACTGATGACTCAATTTGCCACGTTGGCGGTTGAGGTGGAAGCAGTCACAGATGTAATTGTGAACGTGTATTCCACACAGAATAGAATCAGCCTAACAAAGACACTAGCACTAGGCTACAGATACTCAGGCTAAGGTTTCTAAACACAGAGACAAGAATCTAAACAGATACAGGTCTCTAAACCGAGAAACAGGAATCTAAACAGATACAGGAGTCTAACCAGAGAAACAAGAGTCTATCCAGAGAAACAAGAGTCTAACCAGAGAAACCAGAGTCTAACCAGAGAAACAAAATTCTAACCAGAGAAACAAGAGTCTAACCAGAGAAACAAGAGTCTAACCAGAGAAACAGAAGTCTAACCAGAGAAACAGAAGTCTAACCAGAGAAACAGGAGTCTAAACAGATACAGGAATCTAACCAGAGAAACAGGAATCAAACAGATACAGAAGTCTAAACAGATTAACAGGAGTCTAACCACATAAACAGGTATATAAACAGATACAAGAATCTAAACACACAAACGAAAGACCCCGCCTAAGTGCAAAACCCAACTATATATACACACAAGTGCTCATTAACGGAAACGTGAATCAGGTGCCAGAATACATGTGACCAAGAGGCAATGGCTGCTGGGACATGGAGTCCACCGACACAAAGTCCAGGTGCTAGGTTTAGTCACTGCCAGAGTTCAGCCACAAGATGGCGCCAGAACCGGCCAAGGTGCAGTGCCGCACCTGACCAGCAGGGGGAATTGTGACACAATTGATGATTATTATTATTGCTTTCTTACTGGCACAGTCCTAAAGTGGTCAGTAGGTACAGTGCTGTGAAAAAGAATGTCTGATTTATTCTGTTTTTGTGTATATCTCACACTAAATAGTTTTAGATCTTAAACAAAATACGGCATCAAAGGCAACCTGAGTGAACACACAACAAAGTTTATATTTATTTATTTATTTTATTATTAGTTTGGTAAAAAAAAAGTTAACCAACACCTATCACCAGTGTGAAAAACAAATTGTCCCATTAAATTTAAAATCTGGTTGTGCTGCAATTAGCAACAATAACTGCAACCAAACACTTGTGATAACTGGAGATCAGTCTTTCACTTACTTCTAGTACTAGAATTAACTGGTACAAAAAGGATTTTCTGGTACAGAACACAATTCATGTTTCCCTCAATTATTGCAAGTTGCCCAGGCCCTGAAGCAGCAAAGAATACCGACACCATCACACTACCTCCCCCATGCTTGACTTTAGTGCTTAGGTATGATGTTCTTTTTATGGAATTCCATGTTTGGTTTATGCCAGATGTAGCAGGACCCCTGTCTTACAAACAAATCCACTTTAAACTCATCAGACCACAGAACATTTTACCAAATGGCTTGAGGATCCTCAAGGTGTGTTTTAGCAAAATTCAGACGAGTCTCAATGTTCTTCTAGGTTAGCAGAGGTTTTCACATCGCCACTCGTCCATGGATGCCATTTTTGTCCAGTGTCTTTCCGGGTGTCTCTCCATCATACCGGGGCGGCAGTGGCTCAGTCGGTAGAACCACTAATCGTAGGGTTGGTGGTTGGAATCCCGGCCCGGGTGATCCCATGCCGAAGTGTCCTTGGGCAAGACACTGAACCCTGAGTTGCCCCCGATGGCAAGCTAGCACCTTGCATGGAAGCTCTGCTACCATTGGTGTGTGAGTGTACTCTCATTTGTAATTCGCTTTGGATAAAAGTGTCTGCTAAATGAATAAATGTAATGTCTTTCTGATAGTGGAGTCATGAACAGTGACCTTAACTGATGCAAGAGAGGCCTGTAGTTTCTTTGATGTTGTCCTTGGCTCTTTTGTGACTTGCTGGATGAGTTGTCGCTGTGCTCTTGGAGGAATTTTGAAAGGTCGGCCACTTCTGGGAAGTTTGTTACTGTGCCAAGTTTTTCCATTTGTTCACTGTGGTTCTTTGGAGTCCCACAGCCTTTGAAATAGCTTTGTAACCCTTCCCATCTTCTTTGTATGTAATCATCTTCTTCATCATCATTTCTGGAATTTCTTTCAACTTTGGTGTAATTTGTTATTGGGTAAAACCTTTTAACCAACTTCATGCTGTTGGAAAAGTTCTATTTAAGTGTTGATTTGGTTGAACAGGGTTTGCAGTAATCAGGCCTGGTTGCGTCTAGTCCAGCTGAACCCCATTATGAATGTAGTTTCATAGATTTGGGGGATTAGTAACTACAGGGGCAAATACATTTTCACACAGGCCCAGTTGATATTTGAACCACATTTTTGCTTCAATAAATAACTATCATTTCATAACTGTATTTTGTGTTTACTCAGGTTGCCTTTGTTTGTTTTTGTTTTAATTTTGTTTTAATTTCTGAAAGAATTTAGTATGAGATATAGACAAAAACAGAAGAAATCAGGATTCAGGAAAATACTTGGATGCTTCATCTTATCACACTCAACTGGACAATCATAACACTAAGAGTTGTTAGGATATTTTTATTCAACCCATTAGGGTGTCGCTCTCTCCTGAGGTTTTTATTAATAAACACCAGCAACTCCTGAAATAACATATGCTCTGTACAACAGGAACTGCGTGTTGGATGAGCTGTTGTCTGTGGGTAGCACATTTGAAAAAGTGTGTAAATATGGTGATACAGATTAATAAAAACATGACTGTGAGACACATAAAGAAGGAGAACGTTAAAATGACACGCGTTGTAAAAGATTATAAATGGCATCCAACTGTAAGTACACAATCACATGATGCTGTCATGGAGAACAAACCAAAGTCAGATAAGCTTTCTAGTGTGAGAAAACAGACTTTACAGTCTTGATCTGATCCCTAACTCCAGAGGGATGGATATAATCCCATCCCTTACTCCGGGTAATGAAAATTCTTTCTATAGGATACAAGTGGCAATAAAACAGCAGACAACGTGCAGATCATAGCTGTTATTAAACTGCCATTAAGGACAAACAAGAAGCACTGCTGAAACAGAGTTCAGTTTCGTTAGCTGAGTGCAATGTCTATTGAGTCTCTGAACACATCTCCAACCAATGATCAACCATTCACACAGCTCGCCATTACTGCACAGTGGGTGTTTGCATTGTATGAAAAAAAGAAGTCTAATTGGCACCGGCATGCTTGACAACCATTCCTTGGAGTCAAATTCTGACACAAATATTTGAAGTGAGTCTTAATGCAATCTGTTGTTTCGTAAAAAATCAAAGAAAGTGTGAGAATGTGATTGTCAGTAACATCCCAGATTTCTTCAAATGGATTATGTTCTTTGGTTGAGGTCGAATTGATGTTTACATACAATGGATATAAAAAGTCTACACATCCCTGTGAAAATTTTTCTGAAGTAAAAGAATGGCATGAAGATAAATCATGTCAGAACTTGTCCCGTAATGTGCGATTGCAAAGTATTCAAATAATACAATAACCTAGTTGCATAAGTGTACATTCTTTTGTTGAACCGCCTTTTGTTGATGTGTGTTTTGTACCAAACATACCTTATGGAATTATAGCATTATTATACCTTTTGGACTTGAACTCAACAGTTTCCACATGTTTGGGGTGATTTATTTGGGCTTGGATATATTTTGTAAGAAAGGACTTCAGCATAGCCATCATGCAGACATGTGAAGAATACGATAGATTGTTGTCACATGCAGAGAGTAATCAGTACTCCTCTGATATTCCTGAAGCTCCTTTAATGTTAGGTCTCTTGGCAGCCTCCCTGGTAAGTTTTTGCCTTGTCCTTTTTGTAGATTTTGGATGGAAGTCCTGTTCTTGGTGATGTCACTGTGGTGCTCCATTTTCTTCAGTTGATGGCCTTCATAATGGCCTCAACGAATCAACAAGGTAATTGGTAAATGACAGAACAGGGGGTAGAGACAGGACCAAAACAGAAATGCAAACATAAGCACATGGCATTTATCACAATGGGGATCATGAATTAAAAGGGTGAATCCTTGTAATGACAGTAATCAAGCATTTGTTATTGTGTGTTGTTGTGTTTTGGATATAGATAATAATCAATAATAATTTATCAATTTGTATAGCGCTTTTTACAATGGTACATTGTCTCAAAGCAGCTTTACAGAAATATCATTTTTACATTTACAAGCGACTTACTAATGAGACCACATTCACACACCAATGGTAGCAGAGCTGCCATGCAAGGTGCTAGCTTGCCATTGGGGGCAACTTAGGGTTCAGTGTCTTGCCCAAGGACACTTCGGCATGGGATCACCCGGGCCGCCAACCCCACGGTTGGTGGATTAGTGGACAACCCGCTCTACCGACTGAGCCACAGCCGCCCCAATTGGATTTATGTCCTCTTTTTTTCCACAGTAGTTGGATTGTCATTTGGATTTGTTAAAAAGTATTGGAAAGTACTTTAGTTCTAGACCATAATACAGTAAGTGCTATCTCACAGCTCTGTTAAGAGTCCTCTAGTCTCTTTTGATTGTGTACTACTCCAAATTGCCCCTAGGTGTGAATGTGTGTGTGTGTGTGTGTGTGTGTGTGTGTGTGTGTGTGTGTGTGTGTGTGTGTGTAATACCCTGCAATGGACTGGCAATCCATACAGGATGTATTTCCTTATGTCCAGACCAAGATAAAGCAGTTAATGTGAAAGAATGAGTGAATGATTGTATGAATTTATTGACTGATTTTGGCAGATGTTGGCACTAGCTCCAAACAAGCTGGCAAGTAATGAAACATCCTGTCTTGAGTGGTTGGGTGTTGGTGGTCCACTCCATTTGTTTTTCTCCTGTTTACAAAGCCTTTGGCAGCACAAAGACACTGACCCCACTTGTGAAATAACACACTAAACATGATGAGAGTCAATTCATCGCTGGGCTTTAGCCTTTGTTCACAGAAAACAGCAGCATGAAGTTCTACCATTCCTGAATAAAATAGTTTCATCTTCCTGCACATAACATACTGTAAACACTGAGCAATTAAACGCCATGCCGCACTCTCTTCTCTTGGTGACTGCTCGAGCTGAAGCTGACCTGCTCGGTTCACTCCTGTTCATTTGTGAAGCACCACACGCTGAGAGGCAGCTGAGCCAAAATGATCAGCCACAGCATGAGACACTTTGTTAAAAGGAAGCTTTCTGCTATTTGGAGTGTCTCCTGGAGAAAAGCGAATAACACAAAAAAGTAAAGTTGCCAAAGAAGAGCAGCTTGAAGTAAAGTAATAAGACAAGCATCACTGGCAGCTCAGCAGTCAAGCTGGCATTTGTGCTGTTGTTGGGCAACTTTGAGCACTAGAAAACAACTTCCATTAAAGTTTTCATTAAAGTTGTATTATTATTATTAATAATAATAATAATAATAATAATAATAATAATAATAATAATAATAATAATAATAATAATAATAAAGACCTGGGGGCGCACGGTGGCTTAGTGGTTGGCACGTCCGCCTCACACCTCCACGGTCCGGGGTTCGAGTCCCGTCAGGGCCATGTGTGTGCAGAGTTTGAATGTTCTCCCCGTGTGTCTGGGGTTTCCTCCGGGTACTCCGGTTTCCTCCCCCAGTCCAAAGACATGCATGTTAGGCTGATTGGCGTGTCTAGTGTATGAATGTGTGTGTGTGAGGGTGAGTGTTTATGTGATTGCGCCCTGCGATGGACTGGCACCCTGTCCAGGGTGTACCCCGCCTTGTGCCCGATGCTTCCTGGGATAGGCTCCGGGTTCCCTGTGACCCTGAAAAGGAGTAAGCGGTTGAAGATGGATGGATAAAGACCTATATGAAGATACATTTCACTGTAGGCTGGAGACTGAGATGCAACCAAGGCTGTTTTCAGTCAGAGTTAGTAAAGAAAAGAAATCCACTGATAAGCTTTATACCTCTTTTATCTCTCTCTCTCTCTCTCTCTC
>JAFFST010049776.1:151549-182273 GCA_022414735.1 Noturus placidus
CCCCCCCCCCCCCCCCCCCCCGCACACACACACACATCAGACTGATGCATCACACATTTAAGTCAGGCTGATGTTATGTATTCTTTTATATCATTGCTTAATGGCTGAGAAATAATCCAGACAGTAGACTTGCTGATTAGCCATCATTGTCCATCCTCTAACTCCACACACACGAGCAATAACCATGAGGAACGATTACTCACAGAACAAATGTAAAGCTGAGTCTACAGCAGCATGATTATTATTACTGTATATCATCTGAGACGTTAATGTTACTTTAGCACTTTATGAATCAGGTAACCAGACAAGTCAAGGTTAATAAACATTTTTTTAAATAAATAATGTCTGAAGATATTACTATTGGAGACAAGGAACTGCCTTTTGTACTCAAGGGATACATAACAAACAACAGTGAATGTAATATGACTGTCAAATATGTTTGGTGAAATGTCTTGAACATGAGGCACAATATATTTTTCATATAGATCATCACCTCACTAACAGAATATCATCTCTGAAACTGTGAACTCCAACTCCTACTGTTACAAACAGCACTGTTGGGTGAGCATCCATATGCAGGAGGGTTTATTTACAGAGCCTAAACCAATCCCACAGCAGAATCTCAAAGGTAGCAAGAATCAACCACAGAAAGACTAACCAAAAAGAACAAACAGTAGACAAGTAAAAGGTCATAACACAGAAATGACTATTAGAGGAAACACTGATCAGAATTTCCACAAATGCTAGGGTTTGCAAGACATTGCAAAGGTGTTCATTTAACTCAAAACATTTTAGGAAACTACTTACCTCTAAACGCACGGTGGCTTAGTGGTTAGCACGTTCGCCTCACACCTCCAGGGTCCAGGGTTCGAGTCCCGTCGGGGCCATGTGTGTGCGGAGTTTGCATGTTCTCCCCGTGTGTCGGGGGTTTCCTCCGGGTACTCCAGTTTCCTCCCCCAGTCCAAAGACATGCATGGTAGGTTGATTGGCGTGTCTAAAAGTGTCCGTAGTGTATGAATGTGTATGTGATTGTGCCCTGCGATGGACTGGCACCCTGTCCAGGGTGTACTCCGCCTTGTGCCTGATGCCTCCTGGGATAGGCTCCAGGTTCCCCGTGACCCTGAAAAGGAGTAAGCAGTTGAAGATGGATGGATGGATGGACGTACCTCTAAATTTAAATTTTTATAAATCAATTTCTTTAAATCAAATACACTTAAATATAACAAAAAACTTAACTCAAACTTTGTCATTTTTTTTTATACTTAAGTGGGGCACGTTCGCCTCACACCTCCAGGGTCGGGGGTTCGAGTCCCACCGTGGACCTGTGTGTGGAGCTTGCATGTTCTCCCCGTGCGTCGGGGGTTTCCTCCGGGTACTCCGGTTTCCTCCCCCAGTCCAAAGACATGCATGGTAGACTGATTGGCGTGTCTAAAGTGTCTGAATGGGTGTGTGAGTGTGTATGTGATTGTGCCCTGTGATGGACTGGCACCATGTCCAGGGTGTAACCCTGCCTTGTGCCCCATGCTCCCTGGGATAGGCTCCAGGTTCCCCGTGACCCTGAAAAGGAGTAAGCGGTAGAGAAGATGGATGGATGGATGGATGGATGGATGGATGGATGGATATACTTAAGTGTATTTGGCTTAAATAAATTGATTTATCAACTTGTACATTTTGAGCTAATTAATTTCCTCAAATTTTATGAGTTAAATGAACTTAACCAGTTTTACTGTGCAGGAAGTAGCTTTCAAGTGGTTTGTTAGAACTCCAAAATAGTCACACATGTATACCCTAAGGATTTGCACTCTCACCTTTGCACCTTGCTAATCTGATCTTGATACTGTAGATTTGTAGCTAAGAGCTGTTGCTGTAATCATAAAGGCTGTTCTGTGCTCATCCTAGTCACCGTGTGCTCATACTGAACGTTGGTTCAACACAAGTTTGCCTTTATAGTGGACAATTGTGGAAGAATAAAATATTACATCCCCGATTTCTTCTGTTTTTGTGTTCACTACTATGCCAACTTTTTTTTTTACATTTAGAGATAATGACACTTTGGTTCTTTGGAGTCCCAGGGCATTTTCAAATAGCTGTGTAACCCCTTCCAGATTTATGTGTTTCACCTTCTTCATCATCATATCTGGAATTTCTTTCAGCTTTGGAATAGTGTGTTTCTGGGTAAGACCTTTTAACCAATGTCATGCTGTTGGAAAAGTTCTATTTAAGTGTTAATTTGGTTGAACAGGGTTTGCAGTAATCAGGCCTGGTTGTGTCTAGTCCAGCTGAACCACATTATGAATGCAGTTACATAGATTTGGGTAATTATTAACTATAGAGGCAAATACATTTTCAAACAGGCCCAGTTGGTATTGGATAACTTTTTTGTTTCAATAAATTAATAAATGGTAAATGATGCACTTATATAGCGCTTTTATCCAAAGTGCTTTACATTGTGTCTCATTCACCCATTCACACACCAATGGTAGCAGATGCAAGGTGCTAGCTTGCCATCAGGAGCAACTTGGGGTTCAGTGTCTTGCACAAGGACACTTCGGTATGTGGAGTCATGCGGGCCAGGATTCGAACCGCCAACCCTACGATTAGTGGACAACCTGCTCTACCAACTGATCCACAACCGCCCCATATGATAACATAATCATTGTCATAATCATGATAATAACTATCATTTAAATAAACTTATTTTATGTTTATTCAGACTGTCTTTGTTTTATCTTAGATTTCGTTTTGATTTCTGAAAAAAAAAATAGTATGAGATATATACAAAAAGAGAAGAAATCAGCATGGTGGAAATACTATTGGTATCACCTAGAAGAATGTGGTTTTTGAGTCTGGATTCTTGCCCATTTTATCTTGCTAATAGGGATCTAATTATAAATCTGCATCCTGATTTCTGTAAAGCCGGTTTGTGAAAATATCTATTGTTAAAAGTGCAATACAAATTCAATTGACTTGAACTAATTAACCATGATCCTCTTCAATATACTTTTGTGAGCCTGTCTCATTACCAAAACAGGAATCATCTGCAATTGTGTAGTGCCCGATAGCATTATAACAATTAGAAAGAGCTCTGAGATCTACAAAGCCTGAGATAGAGGACACAGAAGCTGGCCATTTTAGCCAACTTTGGCGCAGTATTCTTAGGCTTAAATGACACCTCAGTTGATGATATGGAGCTCATTGTGTTTCATTCATTTATGTTTAAATTCCCAAGGTTATTCAGCTGATAAAATTTTTGGAGACCCAAACCCAATATCACTACTAGTACTAGTTTGAAGCTTTTATAATATATATAGTCACAAAGAGCCAAGAAAATACGCATATATAATTTTTTACATAGTGTGCTAACTGCCAGCTGTCTATTTTACTAATCCTGTTGTAGGTTACTGTTTTCAATTTTGGACTCCATATTGGTAAGACAATGAAAGAATAAATTCTATAATAGACAATCTACAGGTTTATGGTTGGACACACCTATTCACAATCGCACATGCTCCTTTAAATAACCAAGACTTTCAACAGATTATTGTAAGGTCTTACTCTACCCTTTCAAGTGTGCTGTTACTAAGCTTGTTTGTATTCTGCCTTGATTTCCTGGTTTTGATTTTGTTTGAATTTGTTTTAGCCCAGTCCAGTCTGATTGCTGATCATCGGACCTTTTCTATTGAATATTGCTCTGCCCTTTGGTTTTGTCCACATATGATTTATGCAATCTGACTATAACAAATGACATAATGACATAAGTCAACTACACGTACTTATAGTTGTATGCATAACACTTTAAAAACCATGAATAAGACCTTATAAAGACAGCATACAGAATATTAGAATATAAGCTCATAAGAATATTGTAATTAAATGTTTTGTATATTGGACAATTGCTCATTAGACAAAAAAGTCATGTGACCTTTCAATTATATTGAATTTAAAATAAACAATTATTATTATACAGTGCTACTAGATTATTTGATTTGGTCAAATTACTTCGAGCCTAAATATCTATAAAGTGGCAGAAAATGTGTTAATTTTGCACAGCAGTGAACAGCACAGTTGTAATTTTACAGCCTGACAGCTTGCCGTCACCCTAAAGGATGTGACAGCAAGTGATCCTGCAAGCCTGTGAAATATACACCGTACTGCAGCTACTGTCAGTTCTACGCAACACGAATGGCAGAAAGAAAGACAAGAGGTGATAGATCACGACAAATAAAAAAGAGAAAGGAAGAAACAGGCCGACGTGGAGACAGAAAGGGAAAGAAGTGTGCAGTAAAATGACAGATGCGTAAATAGTACTAAAACAATTAAGATAATAAACCTGTCACGCACTCTGCAGGAGAAGTTCTCAATCAACTAAAGGATTATTAAGAAGCTATTTAGATTAGAAAAATGACCCACTTTAATAAGTGAAAGCCTCCAGACTTTAAATCATCTCTTGTGCATAAGTAAAAGTGCAAATTATCAATTATAGAAGACAAATAAACACATGAATATTCACTGTACTGCACCAGAGAGGACAATAAATAAAATTGTGATTTGGATTAAAAGTCTGTCAAAGAAAGGCAGAAGAGATCAGTAAGTAAACATAATTTAATTTTGCTGTCTGCATTTCAGCCATTTAGGACCATGGCAAAATGGGACATCTTACTGTGTATGTGTGTGGCTATGTTCTTATATCTTGCTGTCCAGATCCAGATGTCTCCATAAGGATAGGAATATTTGATTTGTGTGATCATTTGGCTGGTTCCAACAAGAAAACTGTTTTTGTTTGTTTGTTTGTTTGATTGATTTATTGCTTTACAAAAACTTCAAATGGCAGTTGTCTTCCTTTTTGGTTAAGGTTAGTATTAGGTTTAGATGTAGGCGTTAATTAGCAGCATTAATTATTCTGATAACTTTCAAGGTCTACAAATCACTGACGTTTTCACAGTACATGGCAGTAATCAGTCGCGATTAGATGTTTGGTGGACAAAAGGGTGTGCACACTACACAAATGCTCACAGAGGAGCTTTCGTCCAATCACCAACGCCAGCTTTTTACATGAAAATACACATGAAAGCTATCTATCATGTGATTTTGTCACATTTTGTTTAGAAACTTATTCACTTTAAGAGGGAAAACATGGAGGGAATCTTGTCACTGTTCTTGCAGAAGCATTGCATTGCTAAACCATTCACACTACATGAGCGGTCGCCACGGGAGCCCACTGTAGGTAGTCACAGGTAATAGAAAAAGTGATCTTGGAGAAGCTCAATGGGTTTCGTGATGTTTAGTGAATGGTAAGCTAGACTTTATCACAACAGGTTGAGCTAGTCCTTTATATTGTATTTTATCTCATCCTCAGCCACTGTAAAAGCAAGTTTCCTGGTACCATCAGAGCCAAAATTCAACATTTGGGGTCTTACTGGAATATTATAAATATTAGAAACTGCACAAAACAGTAAGCAATCTGCAGAATAATCAAAGCTCTATTTTATGCTAATGTAAGCAAATGTTCCTAAGTCCCTCGATGAAACAATAAATAATAATAATCAACACCTGGTTCAAACATTGTTTATTCCATCAATCAGTAAATGAAGCCCACAGTGGTGGAAATAAAGCCACACCTTAATGAACATGTTCCAGTTGTTAACGGGCAAAATACAGAAATGAGGCTGAAAAATAAGTTTTAAAAAGATTTTAATGTTTTAACTAGAGTAAATGGCGCACTTATATAGCGCTTTTATACAAAGCGCTTTACACTGTGTCTCATTCACCCATTCACACACACTCACACACCAATGGGAGCAGAGCTGCCATGCAAGGTGCTAGCTTGCCATCTGGAGCAACTTGGAGTTCAGTGTCTTGCCCAAGGACACTTCGGTATGTGGAATGGGAATGGAACCGCCAACCCTATGATTAGTGGACAACCCGCTCTACCGACTGAGACACAGCTGCCCACTCTTAGACATAGAGAACATCCTTCTGTAAGTTAGGCTGTAATGACAAAATTATTTTTTTGCATTCGCTTCAAGAGAGGAAAAAGAGACATCCTGGTATGACATAAGATATAATAGGAAGTTGGTTTACAGATGTTCCAGTTAAGATTACGACAACTGGATTTTTTATTATTATTTTTTTTTTTTTAAGTGGACAGTCTCCTATAGGCAGAATAGCATTTGTGCTATATTTAATAATAAAAAATTAGATTTTTTTCCCCCCACTTCAATATTATGTTTTTTTGGTTGTTTGTTTTTTAGATTCATGACATATAATCTCAATTAAGTCAATTTCCGTTCCAGGCTGTAAAAGTTCAAAAAGTTAACGGTGGGTGAATATTGTAATTACACTCTAATGACCAATTAATCATAAATGACATCCATTCATTAATCATTGCATTATCGGTGTGATGTCTAAGAGTGAAATGACTGGAGGACTGGACTATCTAGTGAAGCTGTATACAGTTCATCTCATCTGCTGTGATTGTACTGTTTACTGACTATCTTAACAAGAGATCATAAACCAGCAGTCACAGATGATTTACTGAAAATAGACCTAACCCGCTGTTATAACTCCGTAACACAAATAATTCTTCATGTTGTAATATAATCAGTAGGCTGGTGAGGTAGTGCCAAAGTGTTGTATGTGTCTTAGGGGCTTTATTTTATTTCGGGGTTTTTTTGGCAGCATGTTGCCTATCTCATAAGGAGAGAAGATAGAGGTGTGGAGGAGTTCATGAGGTAAGCAGTGGGAGTCGAGAGGTTCCATGCATCAGTGACAGGGCTGACATGACCTCATCATACTCGGATTTTATAATGGATTTATACTAGTTTATGGTTATATCGAGCTGTATTGACTTTGCCTTACTAAGTCTTTGTAATGTTTTAATACACGGCAATAATCAATATCACACAAGAGCTTCTTCACCTGTATCTTATTTTGATTGTAATACAGTGTATTCAGGATCTGTGCATGATACATAATGTATATTAAGTGTGAGTGTCTGTCAACTGCCTGAGTCTTTTATATGAAGGTTTTGAACATTTTAAATGACGTAGGTTTTAAGCCTAGGCTGAATTCATTAATATCAGCAGGACCATTTGAGGGAATTAAAACCCTGCAGCACTCATTACTATAGAAGAACGTGATTTCAGAAACGCAGGATTTGTGTACGCAGATTAATTGTATGTGTGTGTGTGTGTGTGTGTGTGTGTGTGTATTCCTGCCTGTCTGCCTCTGTGCTGTTTGTCAACAGGGTTTAGCTCCGCTGATTTACCATCAGGAGGTTTTCCAGGTAGAGTGTCAAATCCCCCACCGTACACCAACAGCAGCTTCACACTGTGTTCACACACTGCCAAAGAGATTAGCCAATGGATTTTGCCACCGAGTGTTCTGAGAGTTTATGTCTACAGCATACAAACATAATAAACATTCTTTTTAGGGCAAAAGTCCAAAAATATATATACCTCAGAGCTTATGGGACATAATGTGAATTTCATTCATCAATCTCCCTCTGTAATTTATTTAATCATAGGTGCCCGCCAATTCACTTTTTCCCCATTAATCGAGGGACTGGATCTGGACCTCAACACACGCTATCAGCTCGCACATCTTGCTGCTGACATCACAGTGCTCTTCGATGTTCTTCGCACCCCCTCTGTAAATGGCAATGCGGGGTTTCCTCCTCCCTTCAAGTATAGAATTCTTCCTGCGCTTGTATGCGTGGATGCTTCTACACAGACGGATGATGTCTCTTTCTCTGATCTGGGTTCTGACCTTTTTCCTTTTTTCCCTAGTCCTGAGCCACTGTTTTCTCCCCCCAGTTACCCCACGTCTGGGTATCCATACCCTGGGTGTACCCCATTTTATCATTCATTCTCCACTTTTAATACTCAGGAAGATTTCAACACCACGAGCCCCGTAAATTCTCCATAAAATTACGTGATATGATACTCATGCTTGGTCAGTTTGTCTGTGACCCTTTAATAAACTTGCATACTAATCCTACAGGATCCCTTGTGTTTATTATAAGTATTTTTTACACACAACACACTTTTATTCACAGCATGAAAAACAAACACAGAAAACCTATAGAACAGCAATGCATGTGTGAATCACAACTAGCATATTGGTATTAGCGTATTCATAGCTGTCCCATGAGTTTTGTGACATTCTGTGCCAGCCTCATTTTGGTGGCTTTTAGACATCATAGCAGCAGTCACTCTCCGATTTTAATCCATCCATTCATTTTCTGTATCGCTTATCCTACACAAGGTCGCAGGGAGCCTGGAGGATTGGACTCGGAGCACGAGATGACGGACACCCTGGATGTGATCTCAGCCCATCACAGGGCACAATCGCACATGCACTCACACACCCATTACAGGCAATTTGAAAATGGCAGTCAGCCTACAACACATGTGTTTGAACTGAGGAAGGAAACCAGAGTACCTGGAGGAAACCCCCAAAGCATGAGGAGAACAGCCTTAGAGTAATTCATGTCTAGATCCAAGACACCTATTTAGAAATCCAAAGATGACAGTGGTAAGGAAAACCTCCCTGAGACAGAACATGGGAGAACCTTGATTTCTGTACAGGGTGATAGGAAAAGTTATGATATTGATTTGCCTCAAACCTCGGGGTTGGGGTGGTCTGGGGTTCAATTTCCATCCCCACCCTGCATGCACAGAGTTTGTATGTTCTCCCCTTGCTTTGGTGGTTTCCACCAAGTACTCTTGTTTCCTCCCCGAGTCAAAAAGCCTGTGTTGTAGGCTG
Organism: Noturus placidus; assembly: GCA_022414735.1. Taxonomy (NCBI): domain Eukaryota; kingdom Metazoa; phylum Chordata; class Actinopteri; order Siluriformes; family Ictaluridae; genus Noturus; species Noturus placidus. The sequence goes on from JAFFST010049776.1 coordinate 160,316, forward strand.
ATTGGCATTTCCAAATTGTCAATGGCGTGTGAATGTGTGTGTGATTGTGTCCTGTGATGGGTTGGTCCCTTGTCCCGGGTGTCCCCTGCCTCGTGCCCCAAGTCACCTAGGATAGGTTCCAGGCTCCACACGACTCTGTGTAGGATAAGCAGTATGGCTGGATGGATGGATTCTTGTCTCTTTGTTAACACAAAGAAGACTAAGGTAGAGCTCAAGAGACTATGCTTAAAAAAATTAAATAATAACAGGTGACCTTTTTGAACTGAAAATACTTCTGCGGGTCATATAACATTCTAAACCTGCGGAGGTTCAAGGATGTTATATACATGCAATCTGAATATGTTGTATTTTTTATTTATTTATATATGATAATTTATATATGATAATATCAAATGTGCAGAATGCTCTATATGCAAAAGCAGAAGGAATAGAGCAGGAGTAGAGCATAGGTATCAGGCAGGTAAGAAAGATGTTAGGTAGCACAGCTATAGGATGTGCTAAAATGCAGCACTAGCATTACATCAGGCAGCAGGAGTACCCATACAGCTCGATCTGCCCTTATCCAACAGGGTTTTAAGAAGGGGTACATCATGTGTTCAGAGTGTAAGCAGCTATGTGATTGGTCTAGCTATGAAAGCATAACTAAAAGTGAGAGCCAGAAGGTCATACTACATGAAGGCACTTTGCAACATAAAGTGTACCACAACTCCACCATCAAGAAATTTGCGTGGGATAGGTATCGGAGTACCAGGCCAGATGGTCTCCCAGATGGCAGTTCCATTTCATCCATACAGCAACAGTAAAGATTTTTATGACACCTGATGGTGTGAAAGAGAGAAACAGATTGAGAAAGAAAGAAAAAGGAGAATATAGATGTGAAAGGACCATCATGGTGATAACTCAACATTATTATAGATAATAGAGCGGTAGAGCGGGTTGTCCACTAATCCACTAACCGTGGGGTTGGTGGTTCGAATCCCGGCCCGGGTGATCCCATGCCGAAGTGTCCTTGGGCAAGACACTGAACCCTAAGTTGCCCCCAATGGCAAGCTAGCACCTTGCATGGCAGCTCTGCTACCATTGGTGTGGGAATGTGCTCTCATTAGTAAGTCGCTTGTAAATGTAAAAAAAAATTAAAAATGATCTTTCTGTAAAGCTGCTTTGAGACAATGTACCATTGTAAAAAGCGCTATACAAATTGATAAATTATTATTAATTATTATTGTATACAGTATATAGCCTCTTAGAATGAGAGTGCAGCTCTGACACTAGCGCTGTTCAAATACTTTATGGTGGACCCTTCACATATTTGGGGCACACGGTGGCTTAGTGGTTAGCATGTTCGCCTCACACCTCCAGGGTCGGGGGCTCGATTCCCAACGTGGCTCTGTATGTGCGGAGCTTGCATGTTCTCCCCGTGCTGTGGGGGTTTCCTCCGGGAACTCCGGTTCCCCCCCTGTCCAAAGACATGCATGGTAGGCTGATTGGCGTGTCTAAAGTTTCCGTAGTGTATGAATGGGTGTGTGTATGTGATTGTGCCCTGCGATGGACAGGCACCCTGTCCAGGGTGTACCCCGCCTTGTGCCCGATGCTCCCTGGGATAGGCTCCAGGTTCCCCCGTGACCCTGAAAAGGAGTAAGCGGTTGAAGATGGATGGATGGATGGATGGATGGATGGATGGATGTCTTCATATATTTGGACTCCAAACCCATGTGTAATTGCTGAGGTTTTTGTGAGGAGACGTTTATTTTGGAAGGAGTCTTTGCGTTGTCAATGCTTTGTAACAGTCACAGGTAAATCTGTAAGTTTAGGTTTTCTGACACAGGAACGTGTTTAAGATGGAGGGCTTGGCAAGTTGCATGGTTGTCTTCATTTACAGAGGCAAAAACATACACCAGGGAAGAAATGTCTGTCAATAAGTGAGATGTTCTACAATATTGAATTGAACTATAAATAGATAAAAAGTATAATGGGAATAAATCATTTTGGGACATGCTATAATTGGAAAACAATCTAATTCACAACCCTTGCTGTGTTGTATTCCTTCCGTCATGAATGTCTAATAAGCATGTTGTTCTTAATTAAATCCAGCCTTGACCTCTTATATTAACTGAAATAATTTCCCCCAGGAATTTCTTCTGCTTTTAATTCAGCGCTTGCTTTCTTATAATCACTAAAACAGAATGATGTGCAGATTTATATCTCATTAATGGAAAATTCCACAACAAATCACATTGCCACTCAGCCAAATCTTTGTGTTGTGATATGAATTAATATTTTAGTCAGTCACAGGTTGTTAGGTGTAATAATAACGCTAATAAACCTAATGATGCCCTCCACTGTTAATACTGCCATCATCAACACAATCATCATACAAGAATAAGAACAGGGCCAAGGCTTGGCTCTGTTAGGAGATATTTGAAATCAGGAGTTGATTAAATGTAATTCATAGACAAGCTGAGTGGAACCAACGCCTTGTTTATGAGGCACAAATCTGTTCATCTATTTGTGCCAGTGGGAAATTGCCAGTCAGGCGCTCATGCGGTGAGGAGGTGGACATCTCTGAAACGTCTCGCAGATGCCAGAAAGCCCTGGAACAATGCAGCTGTGCCTGGGATGGCGAGTGTCCCTTGTAGAGCTTCTCTCTGTGGAGTGTGTCTCAAAATAATCTGCTTGCACCAGAGCGGCCAGGAGAAAAAGATGAGGAGAGACGACACAGTGGACAAAGCAGGCAATCAAGTATAGAGGAAACACACAGCTACAACCAGCCTAGAATTGTGTTAAATTCATTCTCACAGTGGACAGTCCCAGACTACAGCGACCCCTTTTAAAACTAAGCAATCAAGCAATTAAACGGCTTGTTTTTTTTTTGGTTTGGTTTTTTTTTAGCTACAATTTCGTATTACAAAATGTAATGTCTATATGTGTTGCTCTTGAACTTAATGTATACTACATGACCAAATGTATGTGGACACCAGACCATCACACTCATATGTGCTTGCTGAACATCCCATTCCAGATGTATTCCCCTTTTGTTATTATAGAAAGGTCCACTCTTCTAGAAAGTTCTTTCCACTAGATTTTTTTGACTGTGGCGGTGGGGATTAGCTCATTCAGCCACATGAGCATTAGTGAAGTCAAGCGCTGATGGTGGGCTAGAAGACCTGGAGTGTAGTTGGTGTTCCACTTCATCCAAAAGGTGTTCAGTGGGGTTGAGGTCAGGGGTGTGTGCCAGCTCTTCCACACCAACCTTGGCAAATCATGTCTTCATTGGCCGTGATCTGTGCGCGGGGACACTGAGCTTGAATAAATACTCCGAAGTTCATTTCTGTTTCAAACAGCAAGTATATAGTTCAAGACATACCAATGTTACCAATTTGGTAAGTTTAAACATAAAAACCCATATGACCCGCACTTGTAAAATATGCAGGAAATTCTGTGACATTTTGAGTGGCAAACTTGGAGGTGGAGGGAAAAAAAATACTAAAGTACCCAATCAACTGCAACTGGAATCACTTATGAATAATTCATGATCATGTGCTGAACGACTTGGTTCATCTCTTCTGGGGAGTCACCCATATTGACTTACCATACACAGTCATATTAACAGGACTTGCTTAATATTAAGTGTTTATACCATGAAGAACAATTCACTGGCAGGTTTATGTTGTAATAAATCAACATTGAGAAAATATTTATGAATCAAACAGTAATTCAGCTTGACTCAGTGATATTAACATTAACCGATACACATACTATTTGTCTAAAGATTATAACAGCATCCTGAATTCCATTATAATTTGGAGAAGATATGGAAGCAGACTGTCGAGTTATATCGTATGATTATCAATTTAAGCTAAGTACTGTATATTTTATTTGTATAGTACGTCTTACAATAGACATCTGACATAAGGATGTAGATTTTGATACCTAATGAGAAAGTGAGAGATGACAGTAGTAAGGAAAAACTGTATTTTTCTGTTTTCCAGAGAAAACATGAAGAAGTAAAACCAGGCTCAGGCCCCTTACATTTCTGAGTCACACTGGAGAGTGGGATTATAAATCATTACAGAGACCTGGGATGAGCACATGGCAGTTTTTATTATTACAGCAGCAGTACATTGGTACAAATCTACAGTATCTAGGTGAGATTATCCAGTTGGCATTTGGTCATAAACTGTTTTTTGAAAGTGCAAATCTATGAGTACCTGTGTGTAACCATCTCTAACAGCAGAAGATGTGTCACAAGTGCAGATGTTCAATGCAAAAACGTCTTAATCAGGCAGGCCCAGATGGTAAGAGGAGTGACACATGTAGAAGCGTGTCAGTATTTGGCACCAGAATCAGATCAGACAGAAGTGCATGCACATGTAGTAGAATACAAGTCTTCTTGGTCCTCACTATAGTCCTTAGTCCTTAGAGACATCATTGCACACCAGAGATTTTAATATTTCAGAGAAAACATGCTGGTTTGAAATCCCTATACACAAAACAAAAATTCCCAGATGCATCACCAGTGGACGTGTGTGAGATCACGCTAGTCAGGATTCAAGAGAAAAAGCCTGCTGTAACTATTAATGAAGGCACAGTGCTGGATGCCTTCTGTATCTTCTCCCTGAGGGTACTTCTGTACTCACTCTGATCATGATACAACCAAACCAGACCACACACACCAGAACCATCATATACACCGCACAGGCTACAGGGTTGGTTTCTTTCTTTCTTTCTTTTGTATGACTTTGCTATTGCATTATTGAAACAATGTTTACAATGAAATCAGTATCCATTTATGAAATAAAATGGTTTATTGAGTCATTCTGTGTTATGGATTCGTGAAGATGTACTGTTTTATTTCTCAACCATCTTCCATATGAAATTATAATTATGTTAATATCATGTTGATGGAATAACATGTCTAAACAATAAATATGGTATGATGAGTTTTTCCGTGCTTAGAGAAATGCTGGAAAAGCTACTCCACTTTTGAAATGGCCCTTTGTCATTACTGTGACTATTGCTTTCTTTGTTGTCAGTAGTATTAGATCAGCTCTTGCCTCTGGCACAAACATGGCAAGTAAAACCTAATACAGAGAGATCCAGCATGGAAGAAACTACACAGCAGGGATATAATGTACCATTCAAGCCAACCAAACTCCAGTCTAATAGACGGATAAAGACTGGGTTTTATTTTTTTTTTACCTTGTGTAGTGAGTGCTTGCCTTTTCACATACATCCTGCTGAAAAGCCTTGTTAGGCAGGTGATATTATGGCATGTAAATAAATCATACACAAATTGTATAATAAAAAATTTCCCAGCATTGGGATTCCTACTTCTCGCAATGTGGCCAGCATCAGCTGAAGACAGAAGAGATGGGTTGAATCGCATACGTGAAGATTCTCACCTGTGTCTTATTTACCACCCACCTACTTACTTGTGTTTCTTTGTGCTTTTATTGTCTGCCATGATTCAGAGAGCGAAAGAGTGGCATAGCCGGCGGAACGTGCAATACACCCACTCGCTCAGACACACGCACAGAGCATGATCTTGAACTTGAACGAGACAAAAAGCCACAAACCAATGACGACACATATTAGGTTGCGTTTCCGTTTGGCTTGATTGCTGACATTTTGCAAGTGCACTGAAAAGTGAGCCTGGAGATCTGCCTCCCAAGTCTTCCTCCACACCAATACAGACCAGGTTCTACACTATTGTGTGGAAATAATGTTGTAAGATGCTGTTCTGAGAGGCAGGAAGCAAGTGTAAAAACTCCAAGAATCATCAAAAAAGTCAATAGGAAGACAACAATAAACTAGAGAAATTTATCCATTTTCCATACCGCATTTCCTACACAGGGTCACAGGGAGCCTGGAGGCTATCAAAGAGATCTCGTAGCATTAGACCAAGGCAGAGAAAACCCTGGACAGAGTGCAAACCCATCACAGGGCACAATTTGCACACATTCACACAATGTGGACTTTTTGGAAATGCTCGTAAGCCTACAACTCATGACTTTGGACTAGAAGAGAAAACTTGAGTTCCACGATGTACAGGGAGAACATGCAAACTGGAACACCTAATAATTAAACAATTTGTATAGCGCTTTTTACAATGGACATTGTCTCAAAGCAGCTTTACAGAGATATCATTTTACATTTACAAGCGACTTACAAGTGAGAGCACACTCACACACCAATGGTAGAAGAGCTACCTTTGGGGGCAACTTAGGGTTCAGTGTCTTACCCAAGGACACTTCGGCATGGGATCACCCGGGCCGGGATTCAAACCACCAAGCCTACGATTAGTGGATTAGTAGACAACCCGCTTTACCAACTGAGCCACAGCCGCCCTGGGTGTTAAATGTTTTCCTCCTTGATTAGAGTGCAAATAACATTTGGGGGGTCCGCTTGTGAAGTAGCTATTAGGGATTAGTACTAGTATGAATTAATAACACTAAATATAAAATATGCATCATATATACAATGTACACTTTAGAAGTAAACCAAAACATATTTATTGAGTCAGGGGAGAAAAATACATTATGATTGATTTATCTGTTTATGAGTCATCACTGTTTCAGGAGTGCTGAGTCATCATTAGCAGGAAATTTGTACTTAGGTTATGACACTTCCTATCATTGGGCACAAAAGAAGTCTGACCAAGTAGTGACAGACAAGAGCTTGGCAGCCAAACAGGGGAAAGAGAGAATGAGTATGAGAGGCTAATGAAACAGGAGTGAGATTGTCAAAGAGTTTAATATTATAGTATAAGAAAAAAAACGATTCAGGTGTGGTGATGTTTTGGTTTTTTCCCTACTGACCAAGCTAGTGACTGATAAATGCTAGATTTATTCTTTTTGTATAATGTATTCTAAATTAGTTGAGTATTAGTCTAGTGACTGAAATAATTTTGTTTTTTTTTTTCAAACTCAGTAATAATGGATGATGGGTCTCTTTTTATTTTTTGTCCCTTGCTCTGGGTTTTAGCTAGAGTGCTAACATCTCGGTTTTTCCCCCCTTTTGCTTGTTTTTAAAAGTCGGAGTTGGAGTAAAATGTCTTGAATGAGAATTACGAGTTGGAGGACATTGCAGAACATTTTTTCTACCAAGAGGTCAAGCACTTCCCTTTGCCTATTTGGTTATGAATGAAATGAGAGAGTCAAGCTTCAGGTATTAGGAAATCATACATTAACGTTTAACTCTTACAAATTTTGAGCAAACCTTTATCTTTAATTTATTTGAGAGGCATCCCAAAGTGTCTATGGATTAGTCTTCCCTACAGATCATGCATGATTGCTCTTGCCTCTTGACATTAAATCTGGCGCATTAAAACTGAAACTGACGTCCCTGACAGGCGATGATGAAATTTATGTTTGAGTACTTTACAAAGAAAGCAGCGGTCTCCATGAGCAGCAGAACACTGACAGGTTTTTCTTACCGCTCGAAAAATATTCAAGGTAGAAGAGCTTGCTGTACACAGAGACGCTTTAGTGCTACTTCTAAGAAGGATTCTGATTAAGACGAATAATCTACAGCAGAGGAATGATCACACACAGGAAGGACAAAGCCTGAGGAGAAATACAGTGCAGAATCACTCCTATTAGTAATGTTCACTTCACTTCTAATTACCTGATCAAGGTTTCTTTTCACCCGAATCCCATCAGCATACAATTTTACTGCATGAATCGCTGTGATTCAGCATTTGCTAATGTGAACCCAACTGATGAGGGATGCATAAAAGGCCAATACCTTTCAACAGCACAAGAATAGGCAAATGGGGCAGTGTTTAAGGCCTTAGGTTACTGATCAGAAGGTCGGGGGTTCAAGCCCCAGCACTGCCAAGCTACCACTGTTGAGCCCTTGAGCAAGGCAGTTAACCCTCTTTGCTCCAGAGGCACTGTATCGTGGCTGACCCTGCACTCTTACCCCAGCTTCCTAACATGCTGGGATATGCAAAGAAAAGAATTTCACTGTGCATATGTATATGTGATCAATAAAGGCTCATTATCAAACAGGTCATTTAATGTATTGAATTTTAAATCAAGTGCAATGCTTAGTTACGTAACTATGTATGGCACAAATAAAGACTGTTATATTGTTATTAGACAACTACTTTTGCAACATTTAAAATAGTAGGTCAAAGCTGGTCACTAGCTTGGAGGGAAAATAATGTACGAAAAAGTAGTGCAGTAGATTTTTAAATTCTCTTTCAAATGCAAATATTTAGTTTCTGTTCAGCAATAGAATCAGCAATCCCATGTGTACAGTGTGGTCAAGGTTTGTTTACTATCACTCAAATGAAGTGGTGAGAAAAAAAATTCTTTACTCAAATAAAAAAGCAACTACTTATCTAAATAAATACTGTGGTGAACTTGAAAATACAGCTTTGAATTCTTCACTCAAATAGAGAAGTAGAAACTGTTCAATTTACTAAAAGTATGAAAGAAACAATACAAAACATCTATCTACAGTAAAATCGCACTCTGATTGACTTCCTGATGGTGAATTACGTAACACTAAATACAGTATAAGGTCCATAAATAAGTAGCTGCTGCTTTCATACTACTAAATTACTACATTTATAGTATAGTATTTATTAATAATATGCAATAATACAATCGGGGAAATAAGTATGGGACACGTCAACATTTTTTTCAGTAAATATATTTCTAATGGGTTTATTCACGTGAAATTTTCACCAGACATCAGAATTAACTCAGGAAATCCACAAATATAAAGACTTCACAACTTTAAAGTCCATAAATAAAGTTATGTGTAATAAAGTGGACTGACACAGGGAAAAAGTATTGAACACTCTAAGAAAAAGCAGTTCTCCAAGGCAATGCAATATAATATAATATAATATAATATAATATAATATAATATAATATAATATAATATAATATAATATAATATAATAATACTATATATATACAGTATATATATATATATATATATAATACCTATTTGCAAAAATTCTTTTTTTCTTTCTGCCCCAATGAAATCTTTACTGATGTACAAAAAGACCCATCCTTCCTAAAGTAACTGATGCCCGTGCTGTTGATTTTTCAGATGCCTTTTCAGTACTAAGATCAATGACACACATAAGGCAGGGTTTTGTTCTTCATTTACAGCCTTATTTTTTTCAGCTTGCATGAGTTTCAAAGGCACTCAATAAAGGGCTCAGTTAGTGAGTACCTTAGTGGAGGCTGATCGTTACTGGATCATTATCCAGCTCCTCTTTCTGTTGCTAGAAGAGTAAGCTCTATCTCAGTCCGTACACATGCTTTCAACCTCTGTCAGCCTTTCCTTCCAAAGAGACACAGTATAGATGAGGCATGTAATATTTATCAGACAATGTGTAGGCCAGATTGTGAAGAGATCGTGTGTTTAATAAGCCAGATTGTATGAAAATCAGCTACACACTGATCTAGACAACACTGAGAGCTCAGATCAGTGGCCTGTGTTCACCACTGCCACTTGTGCTTAACAACAGTGAAACATTACATCCACCACTCTGTCTGTGTGCCTCAGTTTTCTAGACAATAGCCGAATACGCTGAAATGGCATTAACAACCAAGCACATTTTTCACAGCAACTAAATGACAGGATAATTTCTTTTTCTTTTATAATATATTGAATTTATTTAGTAGCTCAAAGTATTGCTTTGAGCATAAGGGTAAGAAATAATAAATTGCACTTACAGAAATGAATAAGAATTTGCCATTTCCAGCTACGGATGTGCAAAAATCTTTCCCGTCTTGCAGGGTTATTCATCTGTCAAATTATAGCCACCTACAACACGTTCACAGCAATGTTCTGAAAGCAGAAATTTATTTAAAGTATTTTATTCAGTGCTTAAGCATCTTTTTCACTTGGCCACTCTCCAGTCAAAGAAATAATGCCCCAAGATCCCAGAATGCACTGCTGTTTATCTGAATCATTAGGATTTGGCACAGCAGAGAAAACCTGTTGTGCAACTTTTTTAAGTTGTGCTTTTTAAGTTTTAGGTCATGTGACAATTCAGATAGTGGCAGCCTAGTGCTCTTCATATTTGTACACATATTTAGTGTACAGCAGATTAGAACTGCTCTGATTCGCAGGCTAGACTGAACGTACTGAGTCTTTGCAATCTTGCGAGGGATACAATACATACAACAAAGGCACAGAAGATGAAAGACGGGTAAGAGAGCGGGGCTGCGAGCACAGCTAAAAGCTAACCTTTTCAAACCTGCTATCCAAAGCCTTTTTCTCTCGAACGCCCGATCACTAAACAACAAGATGGATGAGATAAAACTGCATATTACTTCGCGAGGCTTGGACTGCTATGCAATGGTAATAACAGAGACATGGTTGGATGCGAACACTCCGGACGCCATGATCAAGCTAGCAGGCCTCGCTTTCTATAGAGCAGATTGGACTGCCGACTCTGCTAGGAGCAGGGGTGGAGGGGTTTGTGTTTACATTAACAACAGTTGGTGTACCAAAACCAGGGTCATTGGAATACGTTGAGTATTTGATGCTGGTTTGTAGATTGTTGCTGTTTATGTTAAACCGCAAGTTAACCCTAAGACAGCATTAGAGGGGCTGCAGGACACAATCAGATATCAGCTGTCAGCACATTCGGCAGGGGATTTTTATCATGTTAATTAATGCTCAGTCATGACTAATATTTTTTTTTAAATGTAAACGTCCCCACACACGAGAAGAATACACTTGATTAAGTGTACACCAATATCTCAGATGCTTAGAAAGCTGTCCCATTGCCGCACCTTGGGCTTCCTGATCATGTATCCTTGTTTCTCATACCTGCATACAAACCAGTGATCTGCAGGCAGAAACCAACATTAAAAATAATTCAAGTATGAACAGAGGAAGCCACCTCAGGACTGCAAGCTTTGACACCACTGACTGGAATATATTCACAGAGGATGCGTATCTAGAGGAGTATCCATCTGCAGTTCTCTCCTAAATAAACTTTTGTGCTGCAAGTGTGACAATAACAAAGACAGTTAAAGTGTATCCCAAACAGAAACCATGGCTAAATAATGAGGTATGTGGGCTTCTCAGGGAACGGGACTCACCATTTAAATCTGGAGACTCACAGGCCTACAAGGAACCACAAGGCAGATTGAGGAGGGGCATCAGAGACGCTAAGCACCAGTTCAAGCAGCGCATAGGAGAGTACTTTTACAGCAACAACTCCCAGCGTATGTGTAAAGGACTAAAGACAATTACCGGCTATAACGACAGCTAGCCAGTTTTAAATTACAACAAAAGCACATTCCCAGACACACTAAACCACTTTTTTGCTCGCTTCGACTGCCAGAATAGTGAAAACATCCATCCTGTACGTCCAGACATGGTAGTATCCATAAAGGTACATCAACACCAGGTCAGATCCGCCCTGCATGCAATTGATACACGTAAAGCGGCTGGACCACATGGGGTCTGTGGACAGGTTCTGAAGGCCCCTGTAGACGGGCGGCTGTAGCTCAGTCGGTAGAGCGGGTTGCCCACTAATCGTGGGGTTGGTGGTTTGAATCCCAGCCTGGGTGATCCCATGCCGAAGTGTCCTTGGGCAAGACACTGAACCCTAAGTTGCCCAGACATTTTAACCTCACTATAGCAAGCTCTGGTTCCCATCTGTCTTAAGTTACAGTCTGAATGATTATCATCCAGTTGCCTTAACCATCATCATTATGAAATGTTTTGAGAGGCTGATTTTCACTCATATTAAAGCTGTCATCCCTGCTGGACTGGACCAACATCAGTTCACATATTGGACCAATATATCAATGGACAACATAGTCATAACATCTTGCTCTCAGGGTATTAGGAGAGGAGGTCGGAGAGTGGACAGTTTCAAGTTCCTGGGAGTTTACATCTCAACAGACCATATATGGTCAGTTAACATGTCTCACCAGGTGAAGAGAGCCCAGCAAAGACTCTATTTCCTTAGGAAGTTAAAGCAGTCCCACCTCTTATAACAGCCGCTCATTAATTTCTACCGTTCCACCTTTGTGAGCCTATTGACCTACTATTGCGTTGTGTGGTATGGCAGCTGCACTGCAGAAAACAGGAGAGGTTTACAACGTGTGGTGAAAGGAGCATGGTGAATTATTGGGACCCCACTCATATTCCTGATAGACATATACACTGTGAATTATAGGGACCCCAGTCATATCCCTGACAGACATATACACTGTGAATTATTGGGACCCCACTCATATCCCTGACAGACATATACACTGTGAATTATTGGGACCCCACTCATATCCCTCAAAGACATATACATTGCAAATTATTGAGACCCCACTCATATCTCTGACAGACATATACACTGCGAATTATTGGGACCCCACTCATATCCCTGACAGACATATACACTGCGAATTATTGGGACCCCACTCATATCCCTGACAGACATATACACTGTGAATTATTGAGACCCCACTCATATCCCTGACAGACATATACACTGCAAATTATTAGGACCCCACTCATATCCCTGACAGACATATACACTGCGAATTATTTGGACCCCACTCATATCCCTGACAGATATATACACTGCAAATTAGTGGGACTCCACTCATATCCCTGACAGACATATACACTGCTAATTATTAGGACCCCACTCATATCCCTGACAGACATACAGTATACACTGGCCGACTTAAACAGACAGCCAGTTGTATCACAAAAGACCCAACTCATTTACATTTACATTTACTTTTATTCATTTAGCAGATGCTTTTATCCAAAGTGACTTACAAATGAGAAAATACAAGCAAATCCAATCAGATGTCACCCTGAACTCACCCTGGATATTGCTTGGTCTCTCCTCTCCTCTCTCAGGGAAGATATTTATTATTGTTAATATAATGGACTTCATTTGAGGAGCTGCTGAACTATTTTCCGTTGTTTCTTTGACAATCAACTGATTCCAATGAGCAATGCTTGCTGGACTTTATCCAAGTGTAAAAATTTAAAAAACGATTCTAAAATTCCATGATATGATGTTGATATCATTGTAGAACCTGATAATGGTCAATATTGGAATGGATGATAGAAACAGTGGGATTTGTCATCCACAAAGACTTATCTCTACATCTCTCACATGCACTAAACATTTGCAATGGTTATATTGAAACAAAAGTATCATCCTGGAGAAATGTCACCCAGTGGATAAAAAAAAATAAAAAAATATTTACCAGAGTGACAGTTATAAATGTTTTACACAACTGAATGCACTTTTTTTATATTTTTTTTTGCACATTTGTTGCCGAGTGTATTGTTACTTTTCTGTGCTTTAGGCAGTCAATATTTGGTTTTGATTCAAATCTGTTGATAATAATTTCCATATTCATTTACATTGCTCCAAAATTGTCTGCTATGATCCTTTGTTCAGTCCGTCAAAATCCGATGAATATGTAAGACTGACATTTTAATTTCAGAGATTCCCATTAGATGCATCGTACGTTATTATTCTTTTTTCTGTCTCCGCATGAATCATCTGCAGTGACTGATTTAGGGAGAATGGCTTATAAACACTCTCACGTACTCACGTACTCTCACGTACTCTCACGTGACACATTTTCATCACATTACTTTGACGCATGACTGCAACTATTTCCAAATACTCCAATCAATACACACAAAAAATTTTAACCAAAAGAATATATGCGCTGAAATCTTTTCATATTTAGTCACTTCGTGTTCTACAGAAAGTATTCTCAAGGTAAAAGGACCTTACAACTGAAAATACCACACAACTGAAAATATATTTTATGTGTCAAAACTAAACTGTTGTGGTGCATAGCCTTGGCCAGACTTAACAAATTCACAGAAATTAATTAACAATGAATTAACAGGACTTTTTAGAGAAGTCCGTACATCGATTCAATAGCCAGCAACTCACTGAACTGGGTTGGCGCTGATGGGAAAAGGGATGTTTAAGGAGGTTAATCTGATAATTAACACATCAGGTTTATCCTCAAGTTAGTAAGTTAATCAAATTGGGGAAAGCCTGTTTAAACTGAAAGCTGATTTAAGCGCTTTTTTCTAAACTCAAATAGAACAAAATAAGCGATCCATCAAGACAATGTATTTCCAGCATTTCATGTGTGAAAGAGAAAAAAAAAATCAATACTTGGAATGATATTTCTCTGAGATGTCAACATTTGACCTCAATATGGTAGGATGTTGAGCCGGACCTGACTGATTTTGAAGCTATTTGTCATTTTTCTAGATTTTTTGCCTCTAGTCTTGTCATGCCCATCAATATACTTTAGCACATCTATGAAATTTGGCTGTATTGATCAATACAGGAGGAGCCAAGCTGAAAACTGTGAAAGAAGCCTCAAGTCAATGTATACTTGTATTTGAGAGTGATAGAGATATAAATGAAAGCTCCATTTTCTCCTGCAGTAACCAAACAGCTTCAAAAAGTAGAAAATCAGCAATAATAATTGCTAAATAACCTTATAAGAATGAATTACATTAAGAATTACCTAACCGTAATAGCACAAATGTGAGTTGCAATGCTTTGACGTCCAGACTTTATTACCCCGACGTATTTGAATGAACACTGATTAACTATGCTCTATTCCTTCAGCAGCAATCCATTGGTTTGTATCTCGTTTCACGTCAGTCTGCTTTTCTTCCTCCTGTGGTGTGTACATCCTCAAAAGCCAGAAGCTGTAAAAAGAGACAGATAAAAGAAAAATCTGACAAATGAATTATAAAGAGATTTTACCTTGATTCGTGCTACCAAGATGATTTGTTGAGGATGGGAGGATGCGGCTCAGTGAGCAGACGTTTATACGATGTGAAATATGTGTCTGTGCAAAACATATGGGAGGTTTACAGTTTCACATAGTTTTAAATACATCTTTTTAGGATGTAGAAAAGATGGTGGGGGGGTGCTGACTCGTCAGGAAGCTCGGGGTACCGTCTGTATAGGTTCACCAGTTTCTTCCCACCCCCTAAGACCTGTCAGTAGTTAGATCAGTGATGCTAAATTGCCCCTAGGTGTGAATGAATCAAAAAGACTTCTGCACAGGTATCCTTTGGACACATTTCAAGAACTTTTACTTCTGTAAAGAAGGTGGACTTACCTGCAGATTGATTGATTTCTGTGTCACAGACTAAAGAATTTATGGCTGAGGAATCAAGTAGGCATCAATTAGAGATTTGGAAGGCCCCCATAGATTTATGTTTTTCAAGGGAAGTGCTGAAAAGCATGCAATTTCTAAACAAATCAAATTATCATCACTCTCTCCAAAGCATGTTTCCAGTGTCTCCATTCCCACCTCATAGAATGTCACAATCTCCCTTATTTTTCAGGATCCATACAAGCTTATCAAATTCAGGCTGTTAAAATGTAGACTTGTGCTTAATTCTTAGGGTAGATTCCTTTCATCATCTTGTATGTGCAGCCTAGGCTGAGTTAAATTGCTTATCAATTTCAACAACACTTGGTGAAGTCACTTTTTTTTTTAAATGCTTGGCTACTTAAATTTATTCTTGAGTAGTTGATAATCCAAAGTCCAAAGAATGCATCTCTAGTTTCTATGTAAGTCTTGAAATTCTATATCGTATAGCATAGTGCTATCACTTATGCATCATGATGTTGCCCAAATTGAGAGAAATAAATGAAGGTATTGTAGAGAAATGCTCACAGTAAGAAATCTCATTGATAATTTTGTATTTGAAAATTTGTATTTTTAAGTACTTTTATGGAGTATGACTAAAATATTCAAGTTCAAGTTCATTTAATTCCTGCTGGAGCTTTTTTGTTTTTGTTCCCAGTGTAGCTTTTTCTACATTTCTTACATTGTCATCTAATTTGGTATGGCAAATCAGCAGGATTTGAACAAAGCTTTTAACATTCATTAAAACCAACATAAATGCTCTTTAATGCTTAAGTGTAAATAAAAAAAAAATGAAAAGTGATTTTTATCATGGTTAATGGTCAGAGATGTCAATGTTTATTTAGAGTTTACTTTTACTTTTTGAAATTCAGCATTGGTAGGTAGGCACGCTGTGAAGTATGTTATGCTTGCAAAGAAACCCAGGAAGTCTATTTATTCTTCAACCAAAGTGGAGCGAAGGAGAAGCATCCAGGAGAGATTTGGACTTTGTGCAGATGTGATTATCCATTCTTGGTGGATGGACGTTTCAAATCGATAACTCTCCTGCTGTTAGACTTAAACCCTAGCCTATATACTTCTTCTGGAGACAAAACTTCTTACTTTTAGTTTTATAGTTAAGTTAACTGGGTCATATTTACAAGTCAAAAGCATTCGACTGATTTAGAAACTTTATGCGTGGGGAACAAAAATGGGGTTAGTTTAAAAGAATATTTATATACTATGCATATGCTAAATTTATATCAAAGATAACAAGGGTTTAGATTAATGTTAGGGAATGGATTAGCATTTGGACAAACTAGCATTGTCAATCTAAATGACTTCTAAAATAATGATGCATTACATGAATAAATACATAATGTATTTAGTCATTTTTTCTTTTGTGAAGTGAAGCTCATGTTTTGCAATCTGCTATCACACAAATCTCTGCAATCTCATTTAAAAATGAATATGTATGTTCAATCCATGCGAATATAAAACTGTATAATCTCACACTTCTGTTGCTTTTTTAATTTGGAGGAAAATTGCTGCTGTTCAAATCATTTGTTTTGAGAAAGGTCAACTTCCTACACATTTGGCCTCTCACAAGAAGCGCTGACTGACTGCTTTTCAGAACCTACCGAACAACTGAAGCATGCTATTCAATTAGACTCTCATGCTTGGAAATTAAAAGTGTCACCACTGATTCATGGTGGATATTTGACAATGGTTACACTAATAACCCTTTTGTCACCTTCAAAATTAATCATATTTGGTAGATAACTCAATAGGCCTGTTTGTGGTTATAGCAACCACAGCAAAAGGATGTCAGATTTTGTAGTAAAACAAATTACGTAACACAAGAAAATAGCATTAAGATATAACAGGCTTCAATGTTGTTCCAAAGAATTGATTCACTTCAGGTCAATCACAAAATAAATTGGGTTTTAATAAACAAAAGTAAATTGGGGTAAAATTGTTATGTTCCCTCTGGAGTTTTAATGGGCAATAGCAATGAGATGCTTTATTACTTTTTTTTTTCAAGTTCATATAAATAAACTCCTAGAAAAAGGTACAGATGTTGCTGAGGACTTCAGGACTGTGCAGTTATTGTTGAGAGAGAGCGAGTCTCTTTCAGGCAGAATCCAGTTAGCTCAGAGTATTCCATTCAATTGCATTTGTATGGAGCTTTTAACAATAGAAATTGTCACAAAAGCAGCTTTACAGAAATCTGAAGGTAGATTCCGAAATGAACAACAGAGATGACAGTGGCAAGGGAAAAGTCCCTAACACTACATGAGGAAGAAATGTTAAGATGATCTAGAATAAAAAGGGACCCCATCTTCTTCTGGTTGACACCAAATGGAGGGAGTATAAACCATTACAGTATGCAGGTATGGAAGAGAACTAAGTATAATGACAGGCTGTTCAGTATATGCAGATTGTGAATAAGCGTCCTGGGATAATCACAGTCTACAGTATCATGGCAGAGGTGTGGCTGCAGGGCAGGCGGTTTAAAATAAATAATCTCTTCTCGGGGATCTACTTGATTGTGATATTAATGCGGAATTAGTTGAACAATAGCTCATGGCATTGAGGTAATGTACGAAAGAAGCAGGCTTTAGAAAACCTCGTCTAATATGATGAAGGTAATGGTATAGCCTTGGGATATTGGAAGGTCAGTAATGAGGTTCACTGCAATAATTGACCATGATTGATATTTTATTGGGAGTGTTGTGAGCATGAATATTATAAAAGCAATTTAATGGTAATGTCCAAGGTTTTGGAAAGGGCTCATATGGTCAGGTGCCCATATTTTTGGACATACTGTATGGTGTATTTTTGATGTTTTGTTGAACGCACAGACACAAAATGCTTTGAGATTAGATCCCATGTTTTTACACTTATTGTATGGGGGGGCATGGTGGCTTAGTGGTTAGCATGTTCGCCTTACACCTCCAGGGTCGGGGGCTCGATTCCCACCGTGTGTGAGTGGAGTGTGCATGTTCTCCCCGTGCTGCGTGTCTCCCCGTGTTTCCTCCCCCTGTCCAAAGACATGCATGGTAGGCTGATTGGCATGTTTAAAGTGTCCATAGTGTGTGAATGTGTATGTGATTATGCTCTGTGATGGATTGGCACCATGTCCAGGGTGTACCCTACCCTGTGCCCGATGCTCCCTGGGATAAGCTCCAGATTTCCACATGACCCTGAAGGAAGGATAAGCGGTGTAGAAGATGAATGGATGGATGGTTGTATAGGAAGAAAATAATTAATTTTTTTAAGTAATTTGGCAGTAGCACCTTGCCTCATGTGGTTGTGCAAAATTACATGCTGTGCATAAGAGTTCATCAGACAAATACAAATGGCTGTTATTCAGAAGGGAGAAATCCAGCCTATGAGTGTGGACAGGCGCCAAATGAGCAGGTGATTAATATCTTCTTTGCCGTGGAAATCTGTTCTGCTTGCATGTCTGTCACACTTCCAATCCAAGAAGCATTTATTACTAGGGCTACAACTAAAAAAAATTTTGATGATCGATTAATCTGTTGATTATTTCCTCAATTAATCGATCAGTTGGATTAAATTTTTTCGAAAATTTTGAAAACAAAAAAAGCAACTGATTGTCCACATGCTTTAAAGCAGAGATTAAATCACTATATTAAAAATGTAAAATAAATGTATTAATTAATTAATTAATTGATTAATTAATTAATATTTAATTAATTAAAGAAAAAGAAAAACAAAAGCACAAACTAAGTGTTATTTGGCAAGAGGCTGAATGTTCTGCAGTAACACATACACACACACACACACACACACACACACACACACATAAATACACTAAATACACTTCTCTATGTTTTTTTGTTTTTTTTTTCAGAAAAGCTACAGCTTTTATTTAAAAAGCTAAAAATAAAATCCTTGATGAGAGTAGAGACTCTGAAGGCCTTCTAAAAAGCCTGACTACTTAAGGAGCCTAGCATGTTATTAATAAAAGAACAATGAGGCATGAAATAGTGAAAAGACAGAGTGAACCTTAAGTGAAGCTTAATGCCAGTTAAGAGACAGGTGAGATGTGTGGGTTACGAGTGTCTAAAAGGAAAGCGCTCATTTTGATTGCTGGCTTTGATTGAGATTCTTACACATATCTTATTCTTATTCTGAAACAGATACCGTAGTGTCTACATGTGATTCATTCCCTTCAAAGCATGATTACTGCAGCAGTGCTGGTTTTTGCACACCATATCAAATAAACGAGCTAAATATCACAAAATGTTATTACTGCTCGCCCCTCTGGAGGACCTTTCTGTCGGATCTAAAGGTAAATGACAGCCACTCATCACCTATCTCCATAAATACTCTATTCTTCATACCTCCTTGCCCCAGACTCATTCTCAGGCCTGGTTGCCTTTGGGAAAAAAAGGCAATATTTCTCTCAAGAGTGGCTGCCAGAAGAGGAACCATTTGGTGAGAATGAACAACTGCGGCCATGTATTTGATTTTGAGTCAAGGAAAGTGAGCAGCCTGTGATGTGATAATATGCATGGTACAGTCATACAGAACTACAGATATGTATTGTACAGGTTTTGTTCAACTTACTTGCTGTGTAGTTCATACTGCATTATATGCACATCTATCAGTTGGACAAAGCCACCTTTTGTGGAAGTTTAATGCTTTGAACCCTGTTCAGATTTCAAACCTACAACAGTTCAGGATTTGCTGACAGTTTCACATGTTCAGTCAACTGCCAGAATGTTGCTGATTGCATTAGATGCATACAGAGTCAACTCAAATGTGATATAACCAAAAAAAATAATAATAAAGGGGCAGAGAAACATTCTGAGTGTAGATTAGGCGTGTCAAATTACCAGCCTGTCGGACTTCAAGATATGGTGATAGATTCTAAATAAAAATCTTGTGGACAGTTGTTAAATTGAAAGATTTAGAAAAAAAGTAAAATAATAAATGCAATAAACTCAGAGTCATGAACTAACCTACAAGTATTGGGGGTGAATACTTATGCAACCATAACTATTTTTTTTATTTTATTTGTATTGTTCAGATAAATGAATTCATTTAAGAGGAAGTGTTAATGTGTTATTGGTCACTAAACTGATTTTTTTGACACCTGTGGTGTAGATGCTTCCAGACAGTTTTAGGACTTTCATTGATTTTTCATTATATTTACCTGATTAGCGAACTAGCATCTTTTTTTTAAGTGGCCAATAAAAATCTAATCTTTAAATACAAATAATTAAAGAAATACTCATTGAGTCAAATTCAAAACCAGTGGATCTGATGGTTCAGAGTCTCTGGTGGTAGTTACGATTGATAAAATGAAGCACTACTATGAAACAAAACACAACCACTTCAAATCATGTTATTAATAGCTATAAACTAATACTTAATGGTTAAAGGTGAAAGTGAAAATGGTAAATCTTGTCACCATTCAGTCATTTTGATTATCCGAGCCTTTGGCTTGCCTCTAGATGGCCTCTGGTTTGCCTCTTGTTTGCTCATTATGGATAAATGTTAAATAAAATCGTATATCCAGTGTTGTGTAAATCTGCTTTATGACAATGTGCACTGTTAAAAGCACTATACATATTATACTATGTATGTATACTATGTACACTATATATACACTATACTATACTGAATTGAATTAAATTGTAAACAAGGAATTGTATGTAACTGGACGTTTGATTGAATATCCCTGGTATATACACAGGTGTACTGTGATGTAAAAAAAAATAATAAATAAGGTTAAATGAATCATCCATCACCATATTCCTGACAAGTATATTCTCTTAATAAACCATGACCTCATAAAATATATTCCTGCTATCTAACAAAACTGATTTGCAGAAGCAATAAGGGAACTAAGACTGGAGGAAGGGCAGCTGAAATGAAGGCTACGTACTTTCTTTTTGTCTGTGGTATGTAATCAGAAGGTCATCAGAGTTCTGCTCTAGCAATAATTGAAACTGAAAATTGAAAACAATTTGACTAGCAGAAGTGCTAGTGCCACACAGCCACCATACAGGGACGGCTGTGGCGCAGTTGGTAGAGTGGGATGTATACTAACCATAGGGTTTGGCGGTTTGAATCCCGGCCCACTGACTCCACATACCGAAGTGTCCTTGGCAAGACACTGAACCCCAAGTTGCTCCCAATGGCAAGCTAGCGCCTTGCATGGCAGCTCTACCATTGGTGGGTGAGTGTGTGTGAATGGGTGAATGAGACACAGTGTAAAGCGCTTTGGATAAAAGCGCTATATACAGTGGTGTGAAAAATGTTTGCCCCTTCCTCATTTCCTGTTCCTTTGCATGTTTGTCACACTTAAGTGTTTCGGAACATCAAACCAATTTAAACAATAGTCAAGGACAACACAAGTAAACACAAAATGCAATTTGTAAATGAAGGTGTTTATTATTAAAGGTGAAAAAAAATCCAAACCATCATGGCCCTGTGTGAAAAAGTGATTGCCCCCCTTACTATAACTGTGGTTGTCCACACCTGAGTTCAATTTCTCTAGCCACACCCAGGCCTGATTATTGCCACACCTGTTCCCAATCAAGGCATCACTTAAATAGGAGCTGCTTGACACAGTAAGGTCCACCAAAAGATCCTTAAAAGCTACACATCATGCCGAGATCCAAAGAAATTCAGGAACAATTCAGAAAGAAAGTAATTGAGATCTATCAGTCTGGAAAGGGTTCTAAAGCCATTTCCAAAGCTTTGGGAATCCAGAGAACTACAGTGAGAGCCATTATCCACAAATGGCGAAGACATGGAACAGTGGTGAACCTTCCCAGGAGTGG